>OU015495.1:174371457-174378957 GCA_907164885.2 Dolomedes plantarius | reverse complement strand
ATTATCCAACCACTGTGATCTTTAAAAGCGGAGCCAGCAATGGATGTTGGCAACAATGGATCCCTTCCGTTATCCATTGTTGCCAACACCGAGCAAATACCATCTCGCTCCAACTAAGGTGGCGGCCAATACTCCTGTTCGACAAACCTGCTTCTCTGAGGCCTACTATACGCCTCCTCTCAAAGTCCGACAATTGTTCATACTGTCGTCGATTACGTCTCAGAGGCATCTCTAGTCACAATACCGTCCATCCAAGTCGGCAGATTTGTTTGAATAACCCTATGGCACGAGCAATCATGCTTTTAAATTCTCCCAGCTGCGCATCTTATATACGCATAGCGCGTTTACCCTTGTCTCATTGGCGTCGAAATTTTATCTCTTACCAGACTACATTCCTGCCAAGTTTCATGATAGCAGCTCGATTTCTTCTGGGTGCATATATTTTTCTGTGACAGTGTGTGTATATATATATATATATATATACTAGCTGAAAACCCGCGATTCGCTACGGAGTACATTCAAATTAAATACAACGGTCAACGTATGCAATTTATGCCAAAAAATAACTATATATATTTATAATAAATGCGATGATCAATGTATACAATTGATGTAAAATATCTATCTATCTATCTATATATATTTATGAAAGAATCGTAAGGGATATGCATTTTTTTGGGATAATATCCAATCGTCTGCTGCATTAGAAAGAGAAAAAAATATTTTTTTTGTCTATTTAGTTGTTACGCACGTGACGATAAATTTATTGAAAGTACCAGAAAAAGAAATCACGTGATCAGCATTTAATAAATTAAATTCTAAAAATTAATCTTTAAAAATTCACCAAAAATCAGGAAATGGAGGTAAAAATTCGAAAAGAATTTCATTTTGAAGGAATTTTTATGATCTTTCTCGTGATATAAATTTTATAACCCTCAATGTATTATTTTAAATGCAAACGTAAAAAAAGTTTAAAAAACAGCTTAAAAATTTAATCTAAAAAAATCTAAGAAGAATTTCTGAAAATTCTTTCTTAGTGCACCCCTACACTATTAGAAGAATCGCCATGCAAAATTTCAGCCCTTTAGGTGCAGCGGTTTGGTCTGTGCGTTGTATATCAGTCGGTCAGTCAGTCTGTGAATGAATGAGTCAGTTACGGAACTGTTTTATATATGTATATATATATATATATATATATATATATATATATATATATATATATATATATATATATATGTATCCCCTTAATGGCCGTTCTTACAGAGGAGAATAAAATTTCTGTTCTAAAGAGGAAATCGGGAAAATGGGCCCCGTAAGCTAAAGGTTAAAGCGTACATTAACGTTTTCATGTTTGTAAGTTTTTTAAGTAATTAGCTAAAATCTGTTCCGAAATACCAAAATACATTTGTATCCTTTAAGGGGGATTCCAAAACTAAGGAAAAAAACTATGGCTCGGAAAAAAATCCACATTCATTTTACGTAGCTCATTTAATATATTCATCTATATTCACATAAATAATTATTTATGTATATAGAGTCTTAAAAATTTTAATTTTATTTAAGACTAATTTCTTATTTACTATGTCTAAAATAATTGAAAAATTTTGAGAATGATTTTTGAAAATACATATTAAAGTTGCGAAAGATTGTGTGTTTTTCTTCGTTATATTCAATCCCTAATTCCAACATGTATTTTAATTCCATCCTTTTTATAAACTTTATGTTCGTATTGTTAACTTTAAAAATTTATTCATTATTTAATGCTATATTTATGCATTAGTTTATTGATTTCTTTTCAATAACTTTTTCTTAAGGTACTAGTTAAATACACATTTCTGCGAAGACTGAATTTCATTTTTAAAAAAATTCCATACCATTGGAGTTTTAGCCTGACACAACTGGAGAATGCGGTATGAGGAATTATGAAATACAAACGAGAGGTGTTGAATAAAAGAAAACGTGCATAAAGAATGTTAAGTAAGTTAATAATTTGGAAATTACTCGCACGCCATGGTAATTGTCACAATCATAAGAGCGATGGATAAATATTTGATACCCGTAATAAAAATTATCATATATTCATGGACATTTTCACAGTTACTTATATACTTTATGGACATGTAACATGACAAAAAGCTCTTTCCTACAAAGGAAAACATTCTGCTAAAGGGAATTTCTATCCATCATTTATGCTCTAGAGTTTTCTTCTTTGTTTACTCTCCTTTATTTGCAATACTTTGCCTGTACCTGTTACAATAATGTATCAAGTTGAATTTTTGAACAGAAGTTTAATGAGAGGAAATTACTTTTAAGCACGATATTATAATTAACATGATGAACAGGATATCCGTTTATTTGATTCTACCTTTTGACTTGGACATTTTAATGGACGTCAGTTTTTTAAGGGGGGTACATTATTTTATCTCGTTTATCTTTAAAACCTGTATTAAGTTATGGGTTACATTTTCCTCAGAGTATTTTTTTCTAATGACACATCAGCAAATACATATTTTAATTACTTATACTGTTTTTTGTGTCACTGAAAACAGATAATTAAATGAAATAGCTCACAATTTTTCACGGTTTAAAATTATTTGCTGTTTTTTTCTTTTACAAATTGCTTATGCTATTGGAATAACTCGTTATTAAATTAAGTCTCTTTTTTTTCTTTGATAAATTCAGGGCTTTAAAAATTATTTTTGAGACAATTGCGCACTTTATTATAAACCCACGATAAGGCAAAATCAAAAGTATGTATTTGCTGGTGTCGTCCAAAATATTTTAGGAACAATTCCTTACAAGTTAATAAGGAAAATGAAGATGTCGTTTTACTCACCGTTTATACCATGATAATAAAACTAATTCATCCAAAATTTTTATTTTATACTAACCGTTGACAATTTAGCTATATATTTAAATAACAACATGTTAAGTTATTTTTTAAAAAATCATATCATCTGAATTACTCTAATAACGAATGGATCACTAAATTCGAAAATACGAGAAATTCCATAAAAATGGATCATGAATCTTCAGGTTACAAAAATAGTCATGAAGACAGAGTAAAAGATATATTTAACCCATTAACCACCAAAACTATAAGGGGTGAATTTTTTTTTTATACAAATAATATTGGTTATTCATTTGAATATATACAACGGTAATTTATGGGTAAAATAACAAAACCGGTCTTACCTTTCGAAAAATCGAGTGTTGCGTTTGCGCAACGTCAGCGGGTTAAGAGTATGACGTTCAGTGAGTTCAACTGAATTTCTCCTGATTTTCTTCGATTTTAGCACTGGGAATTTCTTTTAGCTTTGTTACGCTTTAGAAAGCAAATGATCACTTTACAGGTAATTAATTTATTATAAAGATATAACTTATTTTTCCTTTACAAATTACTTATTATATCCAGAAAACAGTTTCAAGCATGAAACGCTTCCCTACAATCATGATGTAGAGCAACGTCACATGCTTTACATCGATAAACTGCCTGGCTATAGCATTGTTTACAACGCAGTCTTCTGCTGTCTGCGAACTTCAAAATAAAATGCCCACGTTCTCCACGTAATGGTTTTTGCATGCTGAGCTTACTAGGCCTTCATGTTGCTGATCTGTTTCCGGCTAATCCATAATAGTCTGTAGCCAAGGGATGGCCGAATGGCTAGGGCGCTGGCATCCGGTTCAGATCCTGTGGGTTCGAGTCCCACTGCTAGCATGGATGTTTTTATCCGTTCGGAATCGGCTTTAAACTGTAGCTCCCGGTCTAATTAGACTATAATCTCGTGTAGCAAAAGGTTGACCGTAGCGCTCCAAACCAACCCATCATAGACTGTAGCGCAACTAGTAATGATACGTTCATATTAGCACTTCCTTGAGGTTCTTAAATATGTAATATAAAACGTTTTCAGGTATTTTAAGAGTAGAAGTTGAAACACAAGTGCCGTATATTTCGGACCACAAGACACACCTTTGTACATAAAAAAATCGAATTAAAATTGGAGTGCGTCTTATAGTTCAAAGGTAACATTAAAATAAAATCAATCTTTTTATTTATATATATATATATATATATATATATATATATATATATATATATATATATATATATATATATATATTATACACTAGTCTGTACCCGTCAAACCATGGCGGCTAGACAGTAAATAAATGTACTAATACACAAATTATACTCAACACATCATTGCCAAATGTTTAAAATCATAATAATGCGCAGAAACAAATTAATGCGTTTAAGCGGCCTCGAGCTTAGTGAATCTCTAAAGCCAGATTTAAAAATGTCACTGAGCATGCACAGAAAGCAATTTTTTTAATTGTAAATTATCTCTAATTAAACAGAGAGAAATAAACAGTTTCCACCAGGTTTAGTCTTTTATTTCACAAACATAATTCTCATAAAAATAAAACTGGCAGAGAGAGATCTAGAGAGACTGCTCGGAAGAAACGTGTTTATCATTAAAACATGTCACTGAGCATGCGCAAAAGCAGTGAGTTTCTAAAGCCAGATTTAAACATCCGAAGAAATCAATTTTTAATTGTAAATTATCGCCAATTAATAGAAATTGTGGTTACAAAAACCAAATTTGACAAATCTACAGATTACAATCTTTCGGTTAAGACCAAAATGAAGTAAATTGATGCAGTAGTTTTCTCTCACGGACTGCCCAAAAAGTCGGCTTGGCAACTTAAATATATAGATATTTTTACCGTCATGAAGTAAGAAACTGAAACTATCTTTATATACCTAACAAAGTACAAAATAGTCTTTCTAAAAATCCTCCCATAAATTTGAGGGAAGTGTTATCATCGTCTGGTGTGTTATATGTAAGGATACGTAATTTTCGTATTGACGAAATAGATGCAAATAAATGTGAAATTTGCCAATATGAGCGAATAAATACAAAAATTATTTTTTTACTACTTTTCGGTGAAAAATCGGTAAAAACGGCTTTTAAGCAAAATTGGGTAAAAATAGTAATAAATGATCAACATAATTGCTTATCTTCGACCAACGAAGGTTTTGACTGATCGATCTCACTCTCAAAATTTGCTTATTACTTATTGCTAAAGACTTAAGGAAGAGAATGTGGAAACTACTACAATGTTAGCTAGCTTTTAAGTAAGAATTTTGATACTTACCTAACCAAGTAAGTAAAATTGTGATTTCTTATAATAAATCCGAAATATTTGTATATATATATATATATATATATATATATATATATATATATATATATATATATATATATATATATATATATATATATATATGTGTGTGTGTGTGTGTGTGTGTGTGTGTGTGTGTGTGCGTGTGTGTGATAATAACGGCTCACCATTAGATATCTAAAGCGTATTTAAAATTATCCTGTTAATAAAGCACGACCCCCTTTCTAAAATTGCAACCTAAAAGTAAAATAAGATAATTTATCGTAGCCCTGCAGATCATTATACAGGCATGTGAAGTAGCTGAACTCAATAACATCCCCAGATATGAGTGTAGGAAGTTTATGAGATTCCGAATGCCAGTGTAATGTCAATATTCTTGAAGAGCCCTCAAACCACTCTGAATTTATGGGGTCTGTAGCGTCAAAACCACACTTTATAAGAACTTTATGGCCACTTATCCTGCACCCAGGTCAATAGTTCGCGGTTCTCACAAGCGCGGGATCTAGCAGTACAGTCCCCGGGAAAACTTAAGTGGACACGTGAACTCCACGAATCTAAAGTCACCCAATTAAAATATTAAGTAGTTTAGGCCCTCTGGCGTCAATATCGCAAAGCACTCATTTACTATTTGAGTGAACAGAAGATTTCTCTCTCTTGGTGTCTAACTCTCGTTGCTGTCGGACCTGCGGTCCGCTTCTGTCTGGTAATGTAATCCGCGCCCCGTCAGGCCAAGTCATGTGGCCACTGCAGCTAATGCCTTCTAATAAATAAAGCAAGTCTTCGAAGTTGTGTATTTCATCAATGGCTCCATGTGTGCGTTTTTCGCCTAAAATTCGTAAGTGCTTCCCTGGATCTACACTGCACCCGTCTGCATCAAACCTTCGTGCCGGCTACACCTCCGATTTGTGCTATGCCTCTCCTTCATGGCGTGAGGTACGGGGCATCATATATATATATATATATATATATATATATATATATATATATAACAGTTCCGTAACTGATTGACTGACAGATAACGCACAGACCAAACCGCTGGACCTAAAGGGTTGAAAATTTGAATGTCGATTCTTCTTATAGTGTAGGGGTGCACTAAGAAAGATTTTTGAAAAATTATTCTTAGATTTTTTTAATTAAATTTTTAAGCTGTTTTTCTAACATCCTTTAAAGTTTACATTTGAAACAATAATCTGAGGATTATAAAATTTATATCCCGAAAAAGATCATAATTCCTTTAAAATGAAATCTTTTTCGAATCTTTACCTCTATTTTCTGATTTTTGGGATATTTTTAAAGATTAATTTTTAGAATTTAATTTATTAAACGCTGATCACGTGGTTTCTTTTCTTTTGTGATACCTTATATTAATTTTGCATCACGTGCATAACACGGAAATAAATTGACAATTTTTTTTCTTTCTAATGCAGTAGACCAGGGGTGACCAACCCGCGGCACGAGTGCCACAGTGTGGCACGGCGGTGTTTTAACAGTGGCACACGGAGACATTGAAAAATTAAGAAATTTGAAAAATAATAATTTGTCAAAATCTGAAAAAACCCTACTCATACGCTACTGCAATTAACAGCGCAGGAATATATGCACCTTTTAGCCTATAACAGCTACCCTATAACAGCACACCTTTATATATTTTTTGTATGTTAGAAAAGTTGGAAGTGGCACGCATAATATTTTTTTTTGCAGATAGTGGCACTCTTCCCAAAAAGGTTGGCTACCCCTGCAGTAGACGATTGGACATTACACCAAAAAAGAATTTATATACAGTAAAAGAAATGTTCTGCAAACTGCACTATATTCTTTAGTATGTTCTATTAGATTTAATTTGAATATTTTCTTCTACATTATTTTGTTTATAAAAATATCCGTTACGATTTTTTATAAATATATATATTTTTTTGGCATTAATTGCATACATTGACCATTGTATTTAATTTGAATATGTTTCGTAGAGAAGCACGGGTATTCAGCGAGTATATATATATATATATATATATATATATATATATATATATATATATATATATATATATATATATATATATATACACATATATATATATATGCAAATAAATACGAAATTTTATATATTGTAATTTTTTTTTCGAAATTTACGTACCCCTAGTTATATGGTATTACCGGAAAATACGGTATATTAATACGGGTAGAAAATCTAAATTTATATTTCTATACTTACCCTCTTACATATGCATTTCTGAGTTTGCTTTTAAAATCTAGTCTCCTCAAATCACAGAGGTAATATTTTAAGCATTTGTGACCTAACTTAATGGGCTTCTC
>OU015495.1:174253957-174366457 GCA_907164885.2 Dolomedes plantarius | reverse complement strand
CTAAAGAGCGTTGGAACGGTACGTGTAGTATCACAAAAAACGGATGCGTTATGCATGCACAAAAAACAGCTCCGGGCATTTTGCGACGTGAAAACTGGGCGTTGCCATTCGAAAATTTTGAGTTTCTGTACTTATAACCGTAACCGTGAGCGCCACTTGGTTGCCGTTCACAGAATCCTGAGCTCATACCTCTGAATAACTATATCTGAAATCTCATCTCGATCGGTTGAATGGAACAGCCTCTAGAGGTCCATATATTGGCAAAGTTTTTTTATGACCACTCTGTAAATTTAGGAGTAAAATTAGTTTGTTAGGAGTAAAGTTAGTTTGCCAGTATATTTGCACCGGCTCAACTTTGGAGCTCCTCCTTATGTCTTTTGTGCGGACAAGTTCAAATTTTTTATACTACTCATCTGGACTTTACACTTGTGTTCTTAATGGAGTCATTGCCAATCTTCTGGTCACTTGTAATAAATAAAATAAATAACATTAACTGCCACAAGTTGTTTTTATTAAAGAACAAAATGAGCATTAATTTAAGGTGACTGCCTACGCTGAAAATGCCATTTTTTGACTATTTTGGTCAATTTCATTTTTTGCAAGAATCTTGAAATTCAGTCTTTTCTCTTTTCAAAACCGTTTTGATTTTTATTCTACGTCAATTAGAAGCAGAGTTATAGCTATTTTAATAAACATCATCTAATACAAAATTAAAGTGACAAACAACTTTAAATTCGTCCATTTTTTGACTATTTTGGTCAATTTTATTTTTTGCAAGAATCTTGTAAATCAATCTTTTCTCTTTTCAAAACCGCTTAGATTTTCATTCTACATCAATTAGAAGCAGAGTTATAGCTATTTTAATAAACATCGTCTAATACAAAATTGAAGTGACAAACAACTTTAAAGGCGTTTTTCTCAGAATTATGTTTATTAGCACAAATCTCTACCGTTATCATGATATTTCACATAATAATGCATATAATTTGATAAAATTTTCAGTAAAGTTTTTAGATGCTATTGTTAATGAAATGACGTACAATAATTGATGTATAATAAATAGTTTTTTGTTTGGAGCTGTTTTTATAAAGAAAGGAATGACGAATTGGGGAAAATTTTCATATTGGGACATAAAATTGTCTGTATTATTCTTGCATTTTAAAATTTCTCTTAGATTGTAGGTCATTTTGAAGATAACCGTTATATGTATCATGTATAAGAATGAAATTATAATAGTAGCATTAGAATTTTGTTCAGAGTGATAAGCGTTTTAGCTAAATTTCATTAAAAATTACTTCAAATTGACCAATTTATAGAAAAGTATGGTATTTACAGGAAAGTTTTTTTTTTATTTTTTATTTTTTATTTTTAAATGCTGTTTTACCATAAGAGACCAAAAAATCCTTAAAAAAACAATTTTTTAAAAAAATTGTCTCCGAACGTAGGCAGTCACCTTAAGATGAGAACTTAAGTTGTTACAGTGCCTTCCAACATAAACTGCAAGGTTTATAACCGAAGTATGGCCAGTCTCTCTTTCAGCAGAATAAAAGAGTTAAGTTTATAAACAACATGAGAATAGTTCAATGAACAGAATACCTGTCCGGTATGCAGAAGAATTGAGAGTTCGATTAAAATTCGATTAAGAGAAGGAAAAGTGTGAATGAAAGGGAAATAATATGTTTGCTTCATACATCATGTACATATTAAAAACAGATTTAAATTACCAGTCCTAAAATGTTTCTTTTAAAGTAATATATATTTTCCTATGTGGCATAGAGAGGGAATTCAAAAGTTACAGAATTTTTATTTACCTGAATGAAAGGACATGATTCTTCCATAACAAATCTTTTTTTTTTATTCATTTTTAGAATCCATTCTGAGATGTGGTGCATATAAAACTATTAAATTAACTTAAAAAACGTTAACTAACAAGGCTAGGTTTCACAATTTTTTTCTTTATCAGAAAATCTCCGGGTTTTCCCTAGTTGGGTATCTTTTATCAAATACGACCATTTTACTAAATAAATGAGAATTAAAATTTCACTGAAAGCATACTATCTTTTATTTTACGGTAAGAGACATTTTAAATTTTCAGCAATCTGTTTCCTTTAATATAGGTAGAAATGAGAAATAAAATAAATGCAAATTCTTCTCTATCACATGATTGCAACCAAATACACACGCATAAACATGTAATATCCTACCACTTTAAATGCATGCAGTTTCTCCATTTTAAAACCATGGGACCATTTTAAATAAAATCTGAATTAGCGCTGAAAAGTAATGTTATTCTAACCAAAAATATTTAAAAACAAAATGCAGACTTCCATTTCAAAGAATGCACTCAGGAGAATCTTCCCCTTCAACAGACAAAAAAAAGAGTCCAAAAACAGACAGAGAAATTGTTATTTTATCATCAAAATATAAATTCAGTTTTTCAATAGTTTTTATTAAACTGGTACCCTCAGGTCCATGCTCTGTGAAAGGAAAGAATTTTACGTATTCGTGAAATTTTTTTGCGGAGTTTTCGGTAAAGCTTGCAGCTTTTTTGCACGAATGAAAACTTCCCCCAATAAAACAGAAATAACAATGAACCATACTGCCTATTCCGACATAATATATATGTATGAAATGTTCGAGAGAGCAGAACCCGTGTATGGAAGAAAATAAGTAATAAAAGTTTTAGGGAAGAGAAAATGTGTGCTACAGGCACATTCAATAAAATATATGGAAATCCTTCTCGCTTTTTTTGTTCTATTTATTAAAATATATGGACAACATCCTGAGTCTGAAAATTTCTTTATTCTTGAACTTTGAAACACGTCTTAATAACGTTGATTTATAACCAAAACTTCGGTTTCTTTTCAATTTCAAGCAAACAGATTTATTCCTGAAAATATTAAGTGTCATGTTAAACAGCAGAAAAACCTCACTTTCAAATCTGTTTGATATTTAACTTATTTCGGACTCTGAAAATCTGTTAACAGCAAGACGCAAGCCCCCTGTGATATTTGATCTGTATAAAAAAGTTTATATTTTAGATCGAATAAACTTGCTCTAATTTTGCTATGGATAAAAGGTTTTCTAGAAAGCTACTTTCCTTCAGAATCTTTACATTTTACCTAGCATATACACAAGTAATTAATTAAAAGTAATGATTAAATGCTACATATATTTTCGTGCATTTTTATTTGTATGAAATTTGTTTTAATTTTTTATCAATCGATTACCGTATTTTTCGGACCATAAGACTCATATTAAATTTATGGGAGGAATTTTAGAAAAGATTATTTTGTAAGGTATATAAAGATATTTTTAATTTCTTACTTAATTTTTACTTATTGTTAAAATAATTCGTACTATCAATATTCAGTTCATCTTCACTCTAGGTGCACTCACTCACTTACTCACTTGCCTCGTCTATTTTTTTTTCAAATGCGGAGGAACTTGTTTCTAGGTATTCACCTGAATGTGAATTACCGGGAAGACAACGCTTTGCAGACATCAGACCAGTAGTGATCAACATTGAATGGTGACGGCCACCCTATCTCACACCACAAGATTGCTGGCCATTCATTTTAAGGTGGCACCATATAGGCGGCCAGCACTACCCCCTACAAGCCGGTCCCGTAATTTAGAACCGAGTCAAGTGACGAGATCGGAACACTTGACCTCGCACCTCCAGAGGTAAATTTGAGAACTTGGAGGACATGGCAGACACTACAGATTTTACGTGCACCACTGCCGTTAGTGTACATGGCGGTGGATTTGTCAGTGACCGACATCGAACCCGCAACCCTCAGGTCACTGTCTCGACGCCTTTGCCAACGAAGCCACCGCACTCCTGCTTCATATATGTCGTCGTTCGTAATAATTTCGTCTGAACTATTGTTGTCACTTCCTTCAAAAACTTCGTCATATACACCATCTGTCGCATCACTTATCCCGCATTTCTTAAATGACTTTATTGTCGTCTCTTCCTCCACAGCTTCCCATGAATTTTTTACCCAGGTGCAAACTTCTGAAATTGTTTTACCGTTTCAACGTCCTGATCCTGTAATATCGTGATTTGGCTTTGCCATCCATTTATTCCACTTTTCCCGCATCAAATGCAGATACATCCAAGGGTTTTAATCGATTTGTGGGGCCTCCATGAATGACAGCCATTTCTGTTTTCATTTCTTTTAGAAGCAACTTGGTTGATTCTGTTCTATGCACTCTAAACTGATTCCACTCCAACATCACAGGCATTTTAAAAGTGGCATTTTTAAATGGGCACCGTTTGTCCCATACCTTTTGTATCCAAAATTGCATTCCTGTTTAGTCGATCCAGCCTTTATGTTGAACGTGGATAATAATGCCACTAGTAATATCATTGTCGAAATAGTTACAATTTTTGACATTAGATGGCAACGAGACCGTTTCCATGACTACTCGCTTACGAAAAGAGAGAACTGTTTTAGTGTTTAAAAATTGGAAGTCGCCTTTTGGCCTGTTTTTTGAAGTCGCTGTTCTTTTTCTTCGTATTCTATTCTACATGTAGTCAACATGTCATTTATTCGTTTGTCATTAAAAAATACTTAAAAACGCAGTTTACATTCTATTTACTCATGTGTGAAGTATTCATTCAATAATTTTAAAATGCTATCATCAACCTCTGGAACAAAGGTAAGACTAACTTCTCATTCTTTATATCCTATTCTTCAAGTATTCAGTCATGTGGTACGTCGAAACCTGAGCTGTCATGTGAAAATACTAAATATTATATATGTATAGATATAAACTTTAAATCGAAAAATACGGTTTACATACATTCTATAGATAATAAATCAAAACAGTAGTTATACTCTGTTATACAATTATAGAAAATGGGTCCTAAGTTTTCAAAGAATTTAGTTAAATTTGAATTCTTAGTTAGAGAGATCGAAGCCTTTGAAAATAAAAGTATAAACTGCGATCAAGAACAATCACGTATAACTGTATTTAAAAAGAAAGTTGAGCCATTTCAACAGTCTCTAAAAGAGGTATTTAATGAGTTGACACTGATCGAATGTGATGACAAGTTATCCTATTCTTCAAGTATTCTTTAAATCATCTTTCGGTAAAGTCTCTTGGAGATTACCACCATTGACATGGGTGGTAGTCTTATTCCGCTGCTTTTATCACTATTGATTTGGTGCCTTCTGAATATACAGCCCTATTTGAAGCAACATCAAAAGTTAAAAGTACTCATCCATATTCCCAAATTGACTAAGTTCAGAGTTCTTTCTTCAGAATTTCTTCAGAATGTATTTCTCTGCGATATTACAAATCTATTGAATTCTATAATTGAGTTTCATTGTCAGGCAGAAATTTTAGGGCTAGAGTGGTTTTTGTACGCATGCATAACCCATGTCTTTTCATTGATCTAAAGTACCAAGACGGTGATCCGGTAAAATCTAAAATTCCATTAAGAGATGTCCATCTTTTCGCTTCAAAAATTATCATATTCAGAGAAACAGATATTCCCATGTTTCGATGGCTTGTTTCGCAATTTTTCATTTGTATTTCTAAATCAGGCCATTTTCCTGAGTGCGAATATTTTCTTGTGTTTACATAGCAGTTTTAATTGTCCCTCTTGATTTCTCCACATACGAACCATTTGCTCTGTTGGTGGTGGACAAAAATGTCTTTTTCTACTGCTTTGTTTTCATACTGTTTTGCATAATTTATCACATTTAATCTATAACTAACATTATATGAAATTCTTGTTAACGTAGGATTACGTTCCTCAATAATGGTCCTCCAGAAAGTAAAAAATCCGTCGTAAGTTATAATTGTGGCAGCACGCCAAACCCAGTAGCAGTAAACAGTTAAACAGAAAAGTTCCAAAATGCGTCAAAAAAAAAGAAAACATGTAAGCAACGATAAGTAATCATGCGTTAATAACCCGCCATAGTATCATTAGAAGAGACTACCTAAAATATATTTTTTTTGTTTTACACTCATCTATATATGAGGCGGTGAAAGGCAAAGTGGTGTAAGTCACATTTTCAACATTTTTCATTTGAGGGCAAAAATGTAATCTCCATGTTCAGTTTATAGTGGAATTGCAAATAGTTATTATTTGCAATATTATAATAATTTTTATGAATTATAATTTGTTCAATTTATAGTGGAATTTTTTGTAGTTTTTGCACTAAAATGCTTTGGACTTACACCACTTGACTTACTGACTTACACCACTTTGCCTTTCACCGCCTCATATATAAAACAGTTCCGTAACTGACTGACTCACTGACTGACTGACATACAACGCCTAGACCAAACCGCTGGACCTAAAGGGCTGAAATTTTGCATGACGATTCTTCTTATAGTGTAAGGGTGCACTAAGAAAGATTTTTGAAAAATTCTTCTTAGATTTTTTTAATTAAATTTTTAAGCTGTTTTTGTAACATTCTTTAAAGTTTACATTTAAAACAATAATCTGAAGGTTATAAAATTTATATCACGAGAAAGATCATAATTCCTTTAAAATGAAATCTTTTTCGAATCTTTACCTATCTTTTTGTGATTTTTGGTGAATTTTTAAAGATTCATTCCTAATGAGGAAGACGATTGTACATTATCCAAAAAAATATTAAAATACAATAAAAGATATGTTCCTCAAACTAAATTATATTAACTATACTATATTCTTTAATATGTTCTACTAGATTTTATTTGAATATTTTCTTCTACATTATTTTGTCTATAAATATATCCCTTACGATTATTTTATAAATATATATATTTTTTTACATCAATTGTATACATTGATCGTCGTATTTATTATAAATATATATATATATATATATATATATATTTGGCATTAATTGCATACATTGACCGTTGTATTTAATCTGAATGTACTCCGTAGCAAAGTGTGGGTTTTCAGCTAGTATTTTATAATTTTTGCGTAAAAATGTTATTGATCTTTAAAAATAATTTGAACTTACTTCACAAAAGCAGAGATGTTTACATACTAATAGCTATTGACGCTCCTGGCCAAAGAGTGTATATCGGTGATTCTCCTACATGCCTCGAGATAAATTGGATATCAAAATGGGTTTTCTGCGAATGATGACGTACATGCTATTCTCAGTTAGGGGTTACCCTACATACCTACCTTTACTATAGCACGCGGCACTGATTTTATTAATATATATATTCTTTAATATTCAAATACTATAAAGCTCCAGAACTAAGTAAATAAAAAATATTTAAAAGTAGGTAGTCCGTGCTAAGATCTCGCATGCCAATGAAATACGATAAATTTTATGGCGAGGTGGGTGGTTTCTAGTAGGATGAAAGAAGAATTGGTTCATTTGTAACCATTGTTTGTTAGTCAAATTAGATTGGTGCGTACGCATAATACAAAACCGATTACAAAACACCATTGGACACAAAATTTAAGGTGAAGCATAACACAAAACAAGGGAACGTGAGATATGTACACGTCAAAATACCTTGGTAGACAATATTAAATGTTAAATATGACAAAAACTCGAAGAAAATAGGATAGTTGCATTACAAAACCTCTTTCTAAACACTATTTGGCCGTGTCGTATATATACATCCAGAGAAAGAACTCTAGGGCAAAAAGTCCATGTTTAAAATAAACTAAACAATACAATGCGTCATTCTAAATTAACAATTCGTCAGAAGCGGAGAACTTAATCTTTAACATGGTACCTCATCTATCGATTATGGTTAAGTATGAAGGGAGAAAAGGGATCGTCATCAAAAATCACCTACTAGAAATAATATATATATATTGACTAGCTGAAAACCCGCGCTTCGCTACGGAGTACATTCAAATTAAATACAACGGTAAATGTATGCAATTAATGCCAAAAAAAATAAATATATATATTTATAATAAATGAGACGATCAATATATACAATTGATGTAAAAAAATATTTAAATATATATATATATAAATTTATAAAAAAATCATAAGGAATATTAATTTTTTTGGATAATATCCAATCGCCTGCTGCATTAGAAAGAAAAAATGTTTTTTTTTGTCTATTTAGTTGTTACGCACGTGACGATAAATTTATTGAAAGTACCAGAAAAGGAAATCACTTGATCAGCATTTAATAAATTAAATTCTAAAAATTAATCTTTAAAAATTCACCAAAAATCAGGAAATGGAGGTAAAAATTCGAAAAAAATTTCATTTTGAAGGAATTTTTATGATCTTTCTCGTGATATAAATTTTATAACCCTCTATGTATTATTTTAAATGCAAACGTAAAAAATGTTTAAAAAACAGCTTAAAAATTTAATTTAAAAAAATCTAAGAAGAATTTTTGAAAAATCTTTCTTAGTGCACCCCTACACTATTAGAAGAATCGCCATGCAAAATTTCAGCCCTTTAGGTCCAGCGGTTTGGTCTGTACGTTGTATGTCAGTCAGTCAGTCAGTGAATGAATGAATGAGTCAGTTACGGAACTGTTTTATATACACTGCTGGCCACCCAAATTGCAACACCAAGAAAGACAAGAGATATCACATCAAAATTTATTTTGTAGATAACATGTTGACCAAGTATCAAATGATTAAATTTATAGACTTCTGTGAAGTGTGGTTCCTGCCAAAATCAGTAGTCAGAGTACCCGCCATTGTTGGAGATCACCGCTGCCACACGCCTCGGCATTGATTCAAAGAGACTTTGGATGAGTTCTTGGGGTACAGCAGACCAAGCAGCTTCCACACGTTGCCAAAGTTGATCTGCTGTGGCAGCTGGGGATGGAATCTGGGTCAATCGTAGAGCAACCATGGACCACATGTTTTCTATCGGCTAAAGATCCGGAGAGCGAGGCGGCCAGGGAAGCAATTCAATCTGGCGATTGACGAAGAACCGTTGGACAATTCGTGCCACGTGTGGTCGCGCATTATCCTGTTGAAATATGGCTGTGGGCAAGCCCTGAAGGTAAGGAAGGACAACTGGCTCCAACACCTCGGAGATGTAGCGCTGGCTGTTTAAAGTACCGGCAATGCGTACTAGAGGTGTGCGAGAGTGATATCCAATACCGCTCCATACCATAATACCCGGTGCAGGACCAGTGTGACGGTGCATAACGCAGCTGTTCAGCATCCTCTCTTCACGGTGTCTCCAGACTCGAATGCGACCATCGTGGTGTTGCAGACAGAAGCGTGACTCGTCAGTAAAGACAATTTCATTCCATTCTGCCGTCCACATCCTTCTGTCATCGCACCATTGGCAGCGAAGACGTCTGTGGTTCTGCGTGAAGGGTAGACAAAGCAATGGACGTCTTGCGGACAGACCACTCTGCTGTAAACGGCGTCGAATGGTACGCGCAGACACTGGATGATGCGTTACAGACTGCATGTGCTGTGCTATGGTTCGAGATGTGACTGAGCGATCCATCACTGCCATGCGCACAATTTGCCTGTCATCAAGTGAAGTGGTGTGCTGAAGTGGATGCGATCGAACACGCCGATCCGTCGTACCGTCCTGCATCCAACGATCACATATCCGCATTACAGTAGTTTGGTTTCGTCCAACACGACTACCGATTTCCCTGAAAGATAATCCACAATCTCGGTAGGCCACTATCATTCCTCTGTCGAACTCGGATACTTGATCAAAAGATGATCGCTGTTCTCGACGAGGCATAATTGATCGTTTTTTTGAAAAAACCACAAGAAAAACACAATTGCCGAACTTGAAATCGTGGAAATCTCCTAGCCTTACATAGCACTTTGAAGTGGCGCCACAGGCGCGCGTGATGTGCGTCTGCGCTGAAATTCTAATCATTTGCATATCTCATCTCCGCTAATGCATGTTGTAAATTTCATGTAATTTGCATGTTTTCTTCAGGGTGTTGCATTTACAGTGGCCAGCAGTGTATATAGATAGATGATGATAGTATATTTTTTAAGTATACTAGGGGTTTCGTCCCTAGGCTCGCTCCTCTGTTATGGCTAATAGCGTGATAGATAGGGTTGATTCTCGAGCAGTGTAACAGCTTCCATCCATTTATTGTTGTCACCCTTAATGCGAAGGGCGTTTCATCGCTGTTGAATTATCAGCTTTAAAATTCAATTAAAAATCGAAAATTTAAGATATAGACTTGAAATGAGGTTTATATGAATAAGAAAGCTTTCAGCTTCTAGATGATGTAAATATTTTATTTGTAAGATAAAAACTTGAGGATCATCGATATTACATCCACATAGGGGACGATATTTCTTGAAAAACTGTGTTCATTTTTTGATGAAAATATTAGTCTGTTTTAAAATATTTTTAAACAAATGAGATCTAGTTTGAAAGTAAAATGTCTGTAGTCTTAGATTGTAAAAAGATCAAAATTCAACGATCATTTTTTTGGCGAGTTATCGTAATCTGAAGATGAAACAATCAATATTTTTCCACAAAACATAAAATAATAAAAAAAAAACTTAAAGTCCGACGAAGATGAGACATGTCTCACTTTGGTCCCCCCTATTTTTCTACATCCATTGGTATCGCTCTTGACCCCATACCCCCAGCGGTTTCGGAGGAGATGACAAGCTTTTCACAGCGGCAGCGGGAGTTACTTTCTTTTAGAATAGAGAGAAAGGTTAGTTTTCAAGAAATAAAAGTAAAAGTAAATAAACTAGTGAGCGGGTGCTTACCATCTAACAATAAAGATAATCTTTACATGTCTCACGCACGTTTTCCCATAGAGTTTACATAAAAAATTTGCCGATCCGCCACGCACAAACCGCTGCCCCAATCTTATTTTCGACTTTCACATCTACACTTTCGACTTTCACATCTTCGACTTTCACATCTACATGGTTATTTTCACATCTACAAGACTTTTATTTTTATTATCCTTTAATTATGAGACAAATTAGCTGTCTCTCGATAGCGTAGTACAATTTTGTCATATTCAATTCAATCGTGTACATAGAATTGAATAAATAAATTTAAACTCTAAAAAGGCATACCAAAGGTAAATATCACTCATAAAATGTTCTTCAAGGGGAAAGAAAATATATTTTAGTCCAAAGAAATTGTTTACCATGCAAAACGAATAATGTACACTTACGCGAATGTTGCCATGAAAGAAGCTTATTAATTTATTCACAGAAAGATAATAAAAGAAGACGATTTTGAGGTTGGTTGGTTGGTTGGTTGGGGTTTAATGGCGCAAGGTCCAGAGATGAAATGCTGCGCCAAACACATGGTAAAACCCGAAAAAACATTATATAAGTCAGCATTTTAAAACCATAATCGAGCGTTGATAAGAAGGTAAAAACCAGGGATATATATATGAAAGGTGATAAAAGTAGTCATGTATAGAGGGTGATAAAAAAACAATTATGTATGAATTGTGATAAAAAAAGTGTGATAAAACCATTAAAATTAATACAAAGATAATGGATAAAAAATTGAAAATTAGATTAACGAAAGAAAACCAGCACACCGTAAGCACTGGAAAACAGCTGGATGAGGTAAAGAGGATTTTAAAATTTAAAAGCTCAGTGAGGAAGAATGGGAAAAAAAGGCTAGAGGGCATGTCATCTAGCGGGAGAAAAAATTATTATAATGTTTATACTTCAATTTTTAAACAAACAATAAAATGTGTAATTCTAAATTAACAATTCGTCAGAAGTGATCTTACTGTTTAAAATGGTACCTCATTTATCTGTTTTGGTTAAGTATGAAAGGAGAAAAAGGGATCGTCAGAAAAAATCACCTTCTAGAAATAATATATATATAGATTCGAAATTGAGAAAAATATTAATGAGGAATATTAATAAATATATACCACTGTTTGAATAATTCTAGAAATTCATAATATTTAACTTTCAAAATAATTACAATTTCCACACCAAGGAAAATACTCTTACGGTACACAAGATAAATCACTAGTTGAAATAATTACAAGATAAAAATAACTTTTTATATACCATGTTTATAAACTTTCTCTTGAATCATATAAAGTTGACAATTCTATGTATTAATAAATACTTTTATAAAAAATTTTTGATGAATTATCCCATGAACTTGGAAGAAAATTGAAGTTAATTGAAAGGTAACTTGCGTTTAACGTTTTGTTCCCGTTCCAGCCAATAGATGGCTGCACCAGTCTACAAAACAAAATTAACTGAAAATAACTGAAATTTAATTTACTTCCGCTTAAAGATGGCTAAAAGTATTTAAAAAATGCATTGTCATCGTGTTCTGAGCAATTTTAAAAGTTTCAAATGTCTAGCTAGTCGGGAAGTTAGTTAAAAATCCATTGCAAGATTTGTACTTGACAAACACACAAAGACACAATAAATCAAGTTAATAAAAACATGGTAATAACTAATAAAATCTTTGGTTTCATTTATGAGGGTATAAAGCCGTATTTTGACATATCTTTTACCTTGAGAATAAAAAGCAAAGGTAACTTTACTTTAATGTCTGGTTTCTTAAAGAAACAAATAGCTAAATTAGGGTACATGGAAAATTTATGGTGCGTTATTTTAATGTTTTCAATATTGAGCCCCATAGCCATGGTAAATGTTTTTTATCCTGGAGATATAATTCTTCTAAGCCATCAATGAGGGGGAGAAGGTACGATCCCGCAAGATGTAGCTTCTGGAGGTTCTCGGCCAAATGACTGGCCGGGCTTCGCCCAGCTATCGAATCACTTGACACTCGAATCACAGTTCACTTGAATTTAAATTTTTGTCCACTTTTAATTGCCAAAAAATCCCTAAAAAATCAGTACATCTTCAAATGATCTATTATGATTAAAAAGTTTGAATTAAAATTATGAAAAATAGAAAAATAATTAAAAATTAGACACATGATAAAACATTTCTTTTCAGTGATTCATTTTTTAGTGAGAATCACGCTGTGAACGAATCACGCTGTGTTTACATCGTAAAACATGGCGCTTAAGTTTTGTATCGGTGGAGTATGCATTTAGAATTGATATCTCTCAAAAACTATTAAAGAAACACAATAATTGTACGCAGAAAAATATCAGCTTTTGAAGTTTTTTCTAAAAATGCAAAATGCATGTACTTTCTTTTAAAATAAGATCGATTTTAATTTTTAAAACATGGCAGTTACG
Source organism: Dolomedes plantarius (assembly GCA_907164885.2). Classification (NCBI taxonomy): domain Eukaryota; kingdom Metazoa; phylum Arthropoda; class Arachnida; order Araneae; family Dolomedidae; genus Dolomedes; species Dolomedes plantarius. The sequence continues at coordinate 174,353,347 of OU015495.1, read as the reverse complement.
TTTTGTATCGGTGGATATGTATTTAGAATTGACATATCTCTAAAACTATTAAAGTAACAGAATAAGTGTATGCATGAAAAAATTATCAGTTTTTAAAGCTCTGTGGTGGCATATCATCGTTCAGAAGAGCAGGGACAGAAACTACTCAACTTTGTTTTTGAGTTTAAAAATGATTACCATTTTTATGTATGCTCTGCTATTGATTTACAATAACTGCGCACATAAATATGGTTTACTGTAGACAATTTATTTTACTTTTATGTTGCAATGTAAATAAATAGTATTTTTCTAATTTGCCTCATAACCAACATACTCAACATATAGAAACAGCTATAGCTCTTTCTAAATATGTAACATTTATGTACTGTCATGAAAAAAAACATCCATGTCGACATTTTCAAACATGGCCGAATTTCATAACGGATGTCATACCGGTGTAGCATTCGCCGATCCTGGTGCCATTCGAGTCAGTAAGAACAAAAAATTCAAACTCAAGAGTTTATTCTTGCTAACATAAGGTATCAAGAACTGTAAAATTTGACAAATAAGTACAATTTAACAACCGTGCTCACACTTGAGCAACCAAAAATAAACAGAAAGGGGAAACACTCCCCTCGAGAATCTCCGAAGCAGCAGGCGGGGAAATTGGACGGAAGCCCTGGTTGACTATCAGACCCGGCTTAAATACTTGCCGCGGTGATGACTGTCAGACTCTCGGCTCCCATTCTTAAATGGAATTGATGACGGTGAGTAATAGCGTCTTCAATAAGCCCAAAATAAACGCAAACAGGTGTCGAACGATATACACCTTTGGAGGTCGACAATAGGTAAAGGTACGCAAGTCATTTAGAATGATTTGTGAAACCCATTAGCGGCGCGCTTTTCCAAGGGAAGAGCCGTCAGGAAAGAAATTCACCATAGATGGTCTGCAGAGGGCTGAACCGGAAAAGGTCCGGTATTCGAGATTGTTCGAGAAAGGGCTGAGAAGAATGCATAAATAACGAAGCGGTTGCGAATGAAGATTAGAATAGACTTGACTTGGACTGTTGAAACGTCCCCATGCGTACAGAGAGAGAGAGGGTCTCGTTTGGACTTTGAATAATGAGCCCTGCTCTCATGAGTGTATTAACGTTCGTCGGAGCGAACCTTTGTAAATGATTTATTTAACCAAGATTTTAATGTTTCAATAAACCAGATGTAAATAAGTGTTCTACAGTTATGATTACTTCTACAAGATAATGATTTGTCGGATCACGACGATAAAGGTTTACAATGACGTTACAAGCCGAGAAATTTGTATATTGGAATACCAAACTCAATGATGCGCTGGAGTGCAGTCTGTACCTCCACACCGGAAACGGTCTACCTGGAATTGTTCCCCGACCGACAGACAGACAAAGGGGTTTGTTTAAATTTATATAGATGATGTAACTTTAAAAAAAAGGAATTTTGTGTATCCTTAGAATTCAACAATTCTTCATAATGTAATATATCGTCAGAAATTCTGAGATTCCAGCCTCTCTTATAATATGCAAAAAGTACTTTTTTCCTATGCGGCGGACATATTTGTCTTTCAACATTCGTCCACTCTACACCACTTAATCGGTGGCTGCTTTTAATGGAATCACTGTGCAGGTGAACCAACATCAACACTGTTCTATGGGGTTATATGAACTAACTGTTTCAATGGGGATATCGGGGCCTTGGGATGTCTTTTGGTTATAACTGCATCCTATTCAGAAAGTTCCCCTTGAGGTAACTGATTTGGTTAGGCTCCCTGATGACGAGACCAGTCGGTTACCTCGTTTTCTGGTTTAGTTCCGGTACTACTACAGAATCTTGCCTCAAGTGCGTGGAGCCCTGAGTGCTTGATTTCTGTTCTTTTTTGGTCTACATTCTTCTCATAATTATCTAGTTCTGTTATTTATTTTTAGTTATATTTGCCCTTTTTCAATACGAGGATATGAAGCAACTGCGCAATCTTTTATTGAAAAGTTATTTAAGTTTCCAATGCTAAGGTAGGTTTTAAGTTAATTTGTTTGGCAGTCTATGCCCGCCTTTTAATTTTTTTGCTTCTAGTGATTTGTTTATATTTTGTATACATTCCAAGATCAACACCTAATGCTTCCTCAATTTAGACGGAGCACCCCCAGAGGCAACATCTGGGGAGTTTGTACCCTCCTTCCACCCGTACAAACCCAACGGAGGGACATAATGTCCTACTGAATTAACTTACTCCTTCCCGGCGTAGAGACGAGAGGATTCTGTGACTCTTTTCCGGACTCGAACCGAGCACCCTGAGTGCCGAATCCCGACGCGATAACCACTAGGATAGCACCTTATGCGATAAATATAATATGCAATCAAATCAATTCAATCTCGAAACTTTAGTACTCTTATTTTATCCTTTGTAAAATGAATAATTTTTAAAAAAGTATAATCTAGCTACTAAAACAGAACAGGCACTAAGATGTTGTCAAATCTTCAGAAGATTTATGATTTTGAGGCAGAAAAATTATTATTACCCACCCCATAATATTGATATGACGCCTGTATATCATAAATTTTGTTGGCCGAAATTTAAAATAGGAGCCCATCAAACCACGACACGAAAAAAAAAAAACTTTAACACCTTTTTTTCCTGGAAACTAACTGACTTGAAAATATTCATTAACTTCACTCGTGTAATTTTTTCACGAGAAAATGACATACCCTGATTTCATGTGAAACAGACAGATGCTGAATTTTAATGCAAAAAGTACGTTCAGCTTTGTGCTTGCAGTCGAGTTGTAGTTTGAAAGAGTGTTTACTGGTGTTTTCCGCGAACTTTGGGAAGAGCTTTTATAAAAATAAGGAAAAGTTGTTAATTTTCTGTTTTGTATATTTGTTTGGAAAAGGATTTTTAGGCATTTTTTTATCTGCTTGTAGGATATCTCCGTGTAATTACAATGTTCTGCTACTTGTTCTGCGTGTTTTGAGAACTAAGAGCTATTTAAAGAGTTAAAGAACATACTCAGTAATGTAGTTTAAGATAAGGCTATTAAACCACATCCGAACATTTAGTTAATAATAAATCATGGAGAAGCAGCAATTTTTTGTGTGTCGTAAATCGGTACGCATTAATCAAACTTGTCAAATAGAAACTCTTCAGAAAATCTTCATAGAAAAAAGATTAAAACAGAACCATACGATTCATACATCTAAAAAAATAACAAATGTCTTTCCATGTCAATCGAATTCTCTAAAGAATTCTCAGTGTTAATCTTTTAGGAATATGTTAACCTTCGTCGTATGTTCGAGATTGGGCTGAACTCTACGCTAACTTATGAAGAAAATTTTTTCAATGATTGTTGACTTCGATTTCAAAGTCTTTTTAAAAATTGTACTCCGTAACAAAGACAGAAATTTTTCACTCGAGTATCTATTTCATTCTTGACAAGAAACGTAAATAATATTTTCAAATTTCAATTACTAAGTACTATATATATATATATATATATATATATATATATATATATATATATATATATATATATATATATATATATATATATATATATATATATATTATCAGGGAAAAATCAGTGATACTATGTTTTAAACGAACATAATTTCCTTTGGGAGGAGCCGGGGTGACAAAGTTTCTGAAATTAATAATATAGAGTAAAAAATAGCAGAGTAAAAACTTTTTCTCTCTATTGAAGTTTACAATCTGTAAATATAAGTCTGAAAGTACAACTGCAAAAAATTCTGTAAATACAAGTCGGCCGTAGATAGAAAAATTTCTCCATAGGTTAACATTGAGCGAAGAAATCAAATACGTCTATTACCCAGCAAACTTAAGGGCAACGTTTAACATTTAAATATTACAACAATAATTCTACAACAACATTTTAATCAAATATTTTCATAAAGTATACCTACAATTCCGAATGAAAAAGTCTGAAATAAATGGAAGAAAATTAATTGCAAATTGTTACCGAAACCAAATTTTCAGGTAGGTATAACGACACAAACTTCCATTTACTTATTTTGACAACATATGAGCAAGTAAAACACACCAGACTCAAAAAAGTTAAACCAAGTTAAAAGTCGAAAAATAAGAATTCCTAATACTTAGCGCCTTGTTGCTGAAGCTTATTCCCTAACTTATTGTTACCAAAACCAAATTTTGAGGTAGGTACAACGACACAAACTTCCATTTACTTATTTTGACAACATAGGAGCAAACAAAACACACCAGACTCAAAAAAGTTAAACCAAGTTAAAAGTCGAAAAATAAGAATTCCTAATACTTAACGCCTTGTTGATGCTTATTGCCTAGCTTATTGTTACCGAAACCAAACTTTGAGGTAGGTACAACGACACAAACTTCCATTTACTTATTTTGACAACATATGAACAAGCAAAACACACCAGACTCGAAAAAGATAAATCTAGTTAAAACTAGAGATCATGAACCCTCTACAAATACTCCAAGGTGGATTTAAACTATATGTGAGTAAATGAAATACATGCAATATTATGGGAATTCATATTTTGTGACGATATCTGTTAAATGTTACCTTGTGTCCGATTGTATGTATTAATACTCCAACAACAAACGGTAATCTTAAAAAAATTAATAAATATATATTAAAAAATTATATTATTTTTATGAACCTGTAAAAATGGTGTTGATATTTTGCGTATACGTGTGATCCTCGTGTTCAACAAAAATTGCTCGCGTATGATAATCTATTAAGTGGAATATGTTTAGGCGGTGTACCATTCTTGAACTATATTTACAATAAATGATATTTTGAGTACCAGAAACTTGATTCTATGGGAAAATAAGGATTATTAATACTTAGCGCCTTCATTTTGCAGCATACGATAATTTCGCCGTTCGAAAAGGGCATCATCTTGGCGTATATTCTCAAACGGTACGTAATGTTCATTAGTAGATTTTACAACGTGACGTATTTTCTCAGTCGATACTTAATGCTCATTACAAATATATATCAATAAGCATTATGTACCGACTAGCCACTGCGCGGCCTAGTTCGCGAACCAGCATGGTCGCTTTTAGTTTTATATTTTCTTTTGCAAAACAACTCAACTGAAAGTAACATATGTAAGGAATATTACCATTAGCTGTCATCATACATCTATTACGTTGTTAAGGGGTATTCTCTACAAGCCGATTCTAAAACATCGTGATTAAAAAATGTAAATTTCAATTACTTCAGAACAGAGTTAAATATAAGACTGAGAAAACCAACACCAGTGATTTTAAAATTTACATCCCTCTGTATGTAATTTATTTTCAAAATTAAGATATCTACACTTTACCATTACATGAAATAAAAAATTGTTGGGGAAATATTTTTCACTTTAAAAAAGAGTAAAAATTCAGCAAGTACTAAAATATAGTGTGCATTACATCACTCTATGTATGTACTATTGTTCACAATTCAGATATCTACACTTAATCATATCAAATAATTAATCGACAATATTTCTACACTCCGACTTGTTAGGAAAATTTATTCACTTATAAAATGGAGGAAAAATTCAGCAAGTACTGAAAAAAAGTGTACAAAATTGACTATTACTGGCTCTCAGTTGCTATGCCGGCGACAGTTAAACCTAACCTTGCGATCATTTATGCTCTTCTTTCACGGCTCTCTCTTAATGAATTATTTCTTCTTCTCTTTCTTTCTTGAGACTGTTCCCACTTGATCGTGCTGTTTTGGTGCTTGATTGAGACAGTTCTCACTTGATCGTGCAGCTCGCTTTCGAGCATTACTGATTTCAGTGCTTAAATCCATGTTGACAGGCGGTTGCAAATTGCGGACGGCATGTTTACATCTGGTAGTTGCAGCCGTTGCCATTCGGAGTGTAGAAATATTGTCGGCTTTTGTGCCGCATACCTCCGCGTTTTATATATATAGATTGGGAATAAATGGCACAGTGACGCCCTTTTCGCACGGCGAAATTTTTGTATGCCCCGTGACAAAGACCTTTAGATGCCCTAAATAATGATGTGTTGGTTTAGCAACGCCAGCCAAGGAAATGAAAAATATAAAAGTGACGGAATTTCTACAATGGGAGAGCGTATACATATGTGACGATTGGCCTGAGATTTCCTACCTCATATAGATACTTAATAGAAATAATTTATAAAGTCTTTGCATTTTTTCCCTTTGTTATTAATTAGTTATTAAGTCTAAAGTTCTTTTACATAAATAGATATGAAACGATTTGGCAAGGTTTTCTTTTAAATTATTCTGCTATTATCATGCGACAATGGAGAGATCTGCTTATCTCCAAATATACTCTCAGCTATATCTCCATCTATACTCTCAGCCGGCTCACCTGCGATTCGTATTCTCCTTTCTCTAAACCTCTTTTATCTGATGCAGGTTTCATACGCTTTTGTTACGGTTATACACTGCATTTTTTAGAACAAAGTAGAATAAATCAGGGCATCACCTACAAAATTTCTCCCGACTAAGGAAGTGAAGTGCTATGGGCAACCGCCGGTATAAACCTACCTTTATCTTCCAAATTTCGTGGTAAAAGACGTTAGATTTCTGATAATATCTCTGCTCATGTAAATTAGAGCTCCTTTGTTTGGTTGTAAATATAATTTCATGTTACCCAAGACGGCACAGAAAATAAACATTTTTTTTATTTTTAATGCTTTGGAAGATTACTTGCTTACCAGCTACTATTTTTCTTGCCAACGTTGACAGTGAATACCGGGTAATTGCGGCACACAGGCAGTATCGTACGATCACGTATTCGACTCCTCTTTCCAGCCACCCGAATTAGGGGTCTCCTGCTACCATTCGGAGAAACTTGTGAAAAGCCGTAGTCTCTCGTCCCTTAAAGAACTTAATCTGTAGTATTATAAATCTCCTGATCTCATGGGACGACACTTCAAGGATCCTACAACTTGGATTTGATCCCTCATCAACGATTCAACAGTAAGGATATCATTAAGACTTACAAATAGCAACTTTTTTTTCCTCACCACCATCTCCTCCAAGTTATCTTCTGGACTTCCACTTGTTCTGGACTGTTTCCGTCACTTCATTTTCCCTTTGCTAAGGAGACTGTTTTCATCCCAAAACATCAATAGCATATAAGTTTCTAAATCACAGAACGAACAATTCCCCTTCACAAAACCGGCCGAGTCTCCTTCATAACCGTCACGGTACAACTCGGTGGACTTTGTAATAATGATTTATATTTCAATAATAATATGAATTCCAGTTATTCGCTTTAAACTAAATTTAACCATTTTAAATTAATTAATTTTAAATCAATCATTTTAACTGCAATAGGTATATACTGTGTGACAGATAACACAAAATTAATGTTTTTACTTTAATCAAAGACTCATAAAAAGGTACGACACCCTCCAAAAAAAAATATTAAAGAACAGTAATTTATTAAATACGTTGGGAAAATGAAGACCCTTTATCAAATAACAGTGGACTATAAGTGTTTCTGTTCATGCTTATTAAAAATCATGGCAAAGAAATTAAGTAAATTAGAACTTTTATGAACTATAAAATAATATCAAGGTCATCTTTAGTATGCTTTTAATGGAAACATCTTGATGAATTGGAGAAAGAGCCACGTATCATCTCAAAAATAACTTTTATTAATTGGTAAAAGAAAGCCGCACTTGTGTGGTTTCCTTTTAAACTTTAGATCTTAATGCACGATTTACAATCACAACACAAAGGAAAATCTTTGATTTTCCCTTAAATCTAAATGAAGTTCCGTATAAAACATACCTTCTCTAAAAAGACAAAATGAAGGAAAAAATTTTATCATCTTCACCCTAGCTTAATTTTTTATAAAAATTCCGATAAATATAGCTATACATAATACAATAAAATACACTTGCTGTGCTTTCTCTTCTAACTAAATTATGTACTATGTTAGTTAAAAAAGCAAACAAAAGCGTAAAAATAAAACAACAGTATTGAAAATGCGCAGTGCTCTCAGATCTAATCTATGAGCTCCAGTTTTATTTGACTGCTATTGTTTACGTTTTTGGACTCCAGGAAAACTAACCGTTTCAAACTTAATTTTGCGCTTAGTTCGCTAAGAATTTTCATGGAAAGGTTCGGTTTTTGTCTTTATAGGAAGAAGAATTTTTTAATATTAGGTTTGAAATTAATGAAGTAAAAACCGTGTACTTGAATAACTAAAATAGAATAGAAAACAAGGAAAATATACGATGTGACACCTGCGATTGGTTGTGTCAGTTCTCAAGCAGAATTTATGGACAATGGATTAACTATAATAGAAAAGCATTGGTTGTTTGTTGGAAGTTAATAATTACAAGATAAAAAGAACTTTTTATATACCAAGTTTTTAAATTTTCTGTTGAATCATATAAACTTGACAATTCTATGTATTAATAAATACTTTAAAAAAAATTTTTTTATGAATTATCCCATCAACTTGAAAGACAATGAAGTTAATTGGAAGTTAACTTGCGTTTAACTTTTCGTTCCCGTCCCGTGCGATAGATGGCTGCACCAGTCTACAAAACAAAATTAACTGAAACTGAATTCATTGAAAATGAATTCTGCTTAAAGATGGCTAAAAGCATTAAAATAATGTATTGTCATCGTTTTCTGAGCTATTCTAAAAGTTTCAAATGTCTAGCTAGTCGAGAAGTTAGTTAAAAATCGATTGCAAGATTTGTACTGGACAAACACACACACAAACAAGAAAGCGAGTTAATAAAAACATGGTGAAAAATGGAAAAACGTATGTTTCTTTTGCGAATATTGGCGATAAAAGTGTCGACGTTTTCAAGGATCAATGCGTTGGCAGAAAGGAAGTTATAGAGTTATGTTTAAATACAGAAACTAAAGGAAAAACTCCAAGTTATCCTTCCGGTTTAAATAATTTTAAGGGAAAAGTTCCCATAACCTTGAACGAAATTAACAATGGTTCCAATATTGAAAATGAACGGAAGCAGGAGTTGGTTCAACTGTTGAATGAATATAGAGATTGTTTCGCACTGTACATTTCAGAGTTAGGATGCACTAATTTAACAAAAAATGGATATTAAGGAAGTTGAAGGGTCAAAAAATCATACGTATGAAAGCATATAAAACAAATGCCCCCGAAAGAGCTGATATTAAAGAAATTTTGAAAGAGTGGAGAGAAAAGGGAATTATATCGGCACACGATCTCCTTATGCAAGTCCTGTCATATTGGTTAAGAAAAAGACAGGTGCAAACAGGCTGGTTATTGACTACAGACGGCGGAATAATCAGACTATAAAAGATAAGTACACACTACCTAAAATTCATGATCTATTGGAACAATTACGCGAGTGCAGTTTTTTACAACCTGGGACTTAGGGCATGGATATCTACAAATACCCTTCACCGAAAAAGCAAAGCTAAAAACGGCTTTCATAACACCAGATGAAACAGGACAGTTCAAGAGGATGATTTTCGGCTTAACAAATGCTCCAGCAGAATTTCAACGTTTGATGTACTTCGCGTTGGGCCCTTTATGCAACAAGGACGTATTATGCTATTTGGATGATATACTTATTCCAGCCAAAACTTGGGAAGAAATGATCAAAAAACTAATTGGAGTTTTCGAAGGATTACGTTCCGCAAATTTAACCCTGAAATTACCCAAATGCAAATTTGGAAAACAAGAAGTAGAGTATTTAGGATTTATCATTAACAATGGGATAATTAATATGGGATCAAACCAGGATACAGAAAAGTAGAAGATAAAACCAAGTTTCCCCAGCCTAATAATATTCATGACGTTCGAAGATTCCTAGGTTTGACAAGCTTCTTTAGAAGATTCATTCCAAATTATGCCATTAAAGCGAAACACTTGACTCAACTAACAAAAAAGAATGAAATTTTTAAATGGGAAAAAGTTGAAGAATAGTCATTCGAAACCTGAAAAAGTGAGCTAACGAACCAACCAATTTTGACTCTCTACAATCCTGGAGCGAAAACTGAAGTACATACCTATGCATGTGCGGACGGTACAGCTGACATGTTGCTTCAACTAGGAAACGATAATAAATGACATTTAGTTTACTGTGTAAGTAAAAAGACTACAGAAGCTGAAAATAAATATCATTCGAATAAGTTGGAGTTAATGGCAATTGTGTGGACACTGGTATGACAATTTTTGCTGGGCATCAGTTTCACAGTAGTGACTGATTGCCAAGCTTTAGTTTATATGAATGCTAAGAAAACAAATAACCCTCAAATTGCTCGTTGGAGTCTCCTTATTCAAGAATTTAATTTTTATTGTGTGGACACTGGTATGACAATTTTTGCTGGGCATCAGTTTCACAGTAGTGACCGACTACCAAGCTTTAGTTTATATGAATGCTAAGAAAGCAAGTAACTCTCAAATTGTTCGTTGGAGTCTCCTTATTCAAGAATTTAATTTTTTAATCCGCCATAGGCTCTGCGTTAAAATGTCTCATATTGATGTAGTCTGTAGAGCTCCAGTTTTGAATTCTTCAGATACACTAGATTACTTGATCGAAAATAAATTAGAGGTTTGTCTCACGTTAAGTATTGAAGACCACGTTCTCATGATACAGCATGCATATGACACTTGTTAATTCTCAAAAAAGCTATTGAAAACCGATCAAAAGAAGAAAAGCAAAAAATTCAAAATTATGTTTTAAAGAAAAACAGATTATTCCGTGTCATTAATGGAGGTGTGAAAAAGAGACTTTTATTTGTCATATCAAAAAGTATGAGAAAAAGCATTGTTGTAAAATTTCATGACCTTATGTGTCATTTTGCCGTAGACAAGACAATGTCAAAAATCAAGGAACTGTATTGGTTGCCCTCTATGAAGAAATATGTTGGTCGTCACATATCAATGTGTTTCGAATGTCTGGTCAATAAAGTTCCAAGCGAAAAGAAGCAAGGCTTTCTTCATCCTATTCTATCAGGCCGGAGAACCATTTGCTACTGTACATCTTCATCACCGAGGACTGTTTGAAACAAGTTCTAAAAGAAACAAAGAATTACTTGTCATTATCGATAACATGACTAGATTTGTACGATTCTATCCTGTGAGAGACACATCATCTAAGAATGTTCTTAAATCAGAGACAAATTTTATTGAAGATTTCAGACTACCGAATCGTATAATATCAGATCGAGGCTCCTGTTTCACTTCACATAATTTTCAAAGGTTCTGCGATGCGAATGGAACTTTCCACACATTGAACTCTACATCCCTCCCACAAGCAAACTGAATGGTCGAGAGAGTTCATAGAACAATATTATCCACCATGGTGACGTCAATTGAAAATACTAATCAAGAGGATTGGGACAAAAAAATTAAAGAAGTAGAAAGAAACTTGAACAACACAGTGAATAAAACTCTTGGAAAAACACCTTTTGAAATTCTTCATGGATATGTACCAAGATTTAAAGATGGAAGTTATTGGCTGATGAAGTTTGTGAAGTTTGGAATGATCCAGAAGAATTACAACTCGAAGCAAAGGGAAAAATTGCAAAAGAACAAGAAAAAATGAAAGTATATTATGATAAAAAGAAGTATCGTACATCGTGTTAGAATACACAATTATTAACGAGAAATACAAAGAAAATCCTAATCAACCTGATAAATCAGTGTAACAAGATTTATAAAATATAACAAGATAATAAAATATAACGGTGATTAAAAATAAAAGTATAAAAGCGATAAAAGTTACCCATGCGCAATGATATAAAAAGGTAAAAATGCAATGATATATAAAATGTAAAAGCATTGCCATATCAAAGTGATAACAGTCATATAAAAAAAATATGATAAAAGCAGTAAAGGACAAAACCAGAACTTCTGGTTCCCCACCCAGTTTACAGTTAGTCATAGAAAACAATAAACAGCAATTAAAAAATACAGTTTGCCCCAAAGGATAAAAGCCGGTACATTTAAAAAACCAGAAAATAGCAGGGGGAGGTATTTCACCTGAAATTAACTTAAAGAGAATGATGTGGAGCCCAAAACCTCAAGCTAAAGTTTGTTAGTCCTGCACAGTCTGTCAAAATGTGCCGAATGGTGAGGTCACAGCTACAGTAGTATTAACAAGTAAGGGCATTCTCTCCTTACATCAAATGTTTGTGGATAACCTTTTGAATGACAAATTCTAAGGCACGTGACTCCCATTGGTGTTACATGACAAAACAGCATTTCATTTTTTAAAGTTCAGTAGGGAAGAAAGAAGTGATTTCTTTACAAAATAATTTTATTTAAAATTTAAATAACGAAATTCTAAAAAAAATTCCTAATTATAAATGAAATGTTGTGCTTTAATTGACATCCCACTTAAGCTTAATTTTCTCAAAATTTTTTTACAGTTGGAAAAAAAATACCCCCAAAATTGCTATTATTAATTTTAGCCCAAATAAAACTGTCTTCAAATTTTTCTGTTACGTAGCGTGCTTCACTAATGAGGCTAACATGAAGTCATGAATCCGGGATGGGGTAGAATGCAATACTGCGAATATAATTGGTGCGTCGGATAGATGTTTTATCCGACTTTTATCGTGATTTTCTTTCTTTAAAAGAAATTGAGTAAAAAACTTACTCTTCCAAACTTAATTTTGCACTTTGCGTGCAGTTGACTTTTCTACAATGGATCTCTTTTCGCATAATTGGGCTTTATTCAATTTTGTGTTAAGAAACGTTTCAAGCGAAATTTCGCTATTGTACCGAAATAGCAGATATCTATTTAGAAATAAAATAGCACCAAAGTAAAAGCAAAATTTTAGCAAAAACTATGCAAATTTTCTGACATTTAATTATTTAATAAAACTTATATGATAAAATCAACAATTTGTTCTTTTATTTCTAAAGAATGCAGAATCTATTCTGTTATTGTATGCATGCAGAAATAATAATTACAAGATAAAAAGAACTTCTTATGTACCATGTTTTTAAATTTTCTGTTGAATCATATAAACTTGACAATTCTATGTATTAATAAATACTTTTTTAAAATTCTTTTGATGAATTATCCCATCAATTCAAAGAAAATTATCAAATTCGTAATCAATCGTTTATCTCAAGAATTGGAAGTTAACTTGCGTTTAACTTTTCGTTCCCGTCCCAGTCGATAGATGGCTGCACCATTCTTCAAAACAAAATTAACTGAAAATAAATTCAATTCGGCTTGAACAGTGCTAAAAGTATTAAAATAATGCATTATCATCGTGTTTCGAGCTATTCTAAAAGCTTCAAATGTATAGCTAGTTGGAAAGTTAGTTAAAAATCGATTGCAAGATATGTACTGGACAAACACACACACACACAAACAAACAAACAAGGAAGCGAGTTAATAAAAACATGCTTAAATGTATACATAAAATCATAACAGTAATATAATTTACTTAGATTGATTAATAGATTCTCCCTTTTCCAAATAATTATGTCTATCTTCCAAAAAAAAGTGATTAAAAACTTATGTTTGAATTCTGCACTAAAAATGCTCATTTCAAATGGTAGGAAATTACATTTACATCAAATATTTTTTTAAATATTTATTGTCGCTTGCTTATTGTTCTCCCAAGTAACAGGGCTGATTTAAAAGAACTTACAAAATCATATTTATAACATAACATTCATTGTACTCATTGAAACCTTAACATCGTGCGTTCGTTCTGCGTAGACATTCTGAACCGTAATTAGGTTAAACAGATTTTTCATTCATCAATGTTGGACAGACCCAAAAGCAACTAAATGCAAACAAATGCCTATTTTAAACAGAAATATAATCTTTACAACATGTTTTTATTCATCACAGTTTTTAAGGAATAAAACCAATTTCCAATACGAACTAAAGGAAGTACAAACGGCGGTTCATTTACGTTTATTTGTAACTTGAAACGGCGTTTTGTAGATAGTCGCATTTCGAATACCGAAGATTGCCATTAAATTTATTTAATGGGGGAGGGGGGCTCGCTCCATCTTTTGCGGTCATTCCGACATCTGGGGCAGGGGGGTCGATCGAAATTGAGGTGGCACCAAGAGAACAATATTGACTCACCTGTATGGTGCTCCCGGATAAAAAGTAGTCAACAATTTCCATGATTCTGTGTTAATGCTGTTGCGGATTTCTCCCTTTGTCCGCGAGAGGGTGCTGTGTGAGCACCGCACGATATGTATGTTTTTCGAGTTTCCGCCAGTCTGTGGCAGGCGAATGGAAATGTAGGTTCTGTAAGGATTGGGGTTGCCTAATAATTAACACCCTCAGTTTAGTAAATCTTGCAGATATGTAAATAGGTGTGAAAATAAACTTAATTAAATACGTTAAGGACTGATTACTGGATCACTGAAGCACCGTTGCAAAAAAACGCCTCCGGGCAAGTGACTCCGCAATAGCAAGAGCAGTATCTAGTCTCTTGTCATTGACAGTTAAGAAGATAAAAAAATATTAGTCATACTTAAACCCACTCACAGTTTTAGAAGATACTAATATTAAGGCGACAAGGGACTTTCGAAATAGCAAATTTCAACCGAATTCACGAATTTTTTTTTTTTATTATTTATTTATTTTTATTTTATTTTATTTTATTTTTTTTTTTTTTTTGTTCCCCAAAAAATCGAGGTGGGTGTAAGCTTTTATCACAAAGTGAAATTTTCTCAATGAAATGATTTTTAAGCGTTTTATTTACATTTTTAAAAAGTGGGCGGGGTATTTAAAGGGCATTTAAAGGGTATTGTGATGGATTGTTTCGATATGTTCCATGCGTGTTAGATTTCTTCTGATTTCTTCCAAATTTCTCAGGACAGTCAATTGAAGTGTTTGTCACAAAACGTTGCATAATTCTTTGAAACGACAAACATTTGCTAAATTTATAGACCATGAAATGAAGTAAAAGCATGCTAAAACTAAAAAATTAAAAGGCATATTTAATCATTATTTTTTATGGGTTTTAATTCATACAAATAAATTTCAATGAACAGTTATGTTTATATATATATATATGGTAAATTCATAAAAAAATTGAGGTTTTTAAATGACATGGAATGCGGTGGGAGCATTTTGAAAAATGTTAGCATAAAGCAAAAATCTTTTATAAAAAGACCTTATTTGGTCACAAGATACATATTTAGCAATTCTGATAGTCTTCAATGTAATAAAAAAAATATTAATTATTCTCATTTGGTATATAGAGTTAAAAATTGAAAATTAAAATTAATGAGGTTGAAAGTCCCTTGTCACCTTAACAGATAATTGTTAATATAAAAAGAATTTTCTTTTTTATTTAGTTTACTTTATCCGATGCCCGCTCTTGGTAGCAAGGTCATTCGTCGCCGCACAGACCAGTAGAATTTGGTCCAAAGATTATAGGTGAAAGACTTGGGAACTAGGGATGCAACATCGAAAACAAAACATCGATGTTTTGAAACATCGATATTCAATATTTTCCCCCAATGTGGAGGCACCTGTCGTCAAACATTTGCCTATACTACGCCGCAATTTTATAGCCCATTTCATTGTGGGGACACCTTATAGGCGGACAGCATTACCCCCTATGAAGGGACGACACGAAGAGGCATTTTTCGTGGCTCTTCGCCAGGATTCGATCCGAGCACCCTCAGCACCGGACACCAGCGTGCTGTACCACTGAGCCGCCACAAGCCCACCGATATTCAATATTAAAACATCTATGCTGACAAAACATCGCCCAAAAACCATCGATAGTTTTGGGGCGATTGATGTTTTTAAATATTTGTTTTTGATGTTTCATCGATATTTTTATACATTTGTTTTTGGGCATCCTTTTTTTTTAAACTGGTTTAGTAACCTCTAACATTAATGTTACTTCGGTTCGGGGAGGGGGGATTTAATTTTACTCTCTGATTGGGCTGACACAAATGACAAAACTTGGTTGCAAGAGTCAGCTCAAATCACAGAATTTCCACGACACATTTTATTACTATTACCAGAAAATTGAGGAAAAAATTATTGCTATAAAAACAACTGATAGAACCAAAGCCATAAAGAAAAATCCGTAATGCCCGCTACTAGTCCGTGATAAAACAAAAACTTAAGTGGCCGCTCTCGTGTTTATACTATTTATAAATGGTAAAGTTCTGGAGTGTCGAGAGCATTCCAAGCGTTCTGATTGCTATATTGGTTGTTGTGAAGGTTGTTGGTTGTGTTGATTGTCATTTGTCTCGTTGCTAGGGCATCGTTCTCCCTTTTGTATTCGTCCTTTTGAGAATTCAGACTTATTTTTACTGAGTGTGAAAATTATGGTACGTGATTAATTTTTTTCGTAAAGGTACTTTAACACTGAAAAAAACCATCAAGACAGAGTAAAACATCGATGTTTAAAAAAATCAGCTTCAATAAATCGATGTTTAGAACATCGATATTTGGATAAAAACATCGATGTTGGTAAAACATCGACATCGATATCGCATCCCTATAGAGCACAGGTTATGAAAGATAAAACATTCTCGCTGTTTATACGTCCCCGAAAACAGAGCAGATATTGGTCAGTGACTCCACTAAAAAGTATATGCAGTACACGGCATAGAGTGACGACCTCTCAGTCTAGAGCAGAGTGCCCAGCGTGTTGATGATCGAATTTAAGCTACAATTTCTTTATGGATTCATCTTCAAAATAAAAGGACTTTCAAAATCTAACCTACTTATGGACCATTCAACGCATATGAACTTGTAACCAATCTTTTGATAGAGCTGAGGAAATGAAATTTAATCCTGTGTCAGCCGTATCGACAGATATCGACAAAACTTCGACGTGCTTATAATAACTATATCACTGTTCTGAATGTTGTCTCCTACATAAAAAAAACTATGTCTTCATTATAAGTTCCTCCGCTTTGGTTAAAAACAAAAAAAAATCTCAAGTTTAATAAGAGCATTAAATGACCATTTTAAGCATTAGTTCGCGTTGAGATTGCCGTATGCTGGAAAATCGGATACACACGGCTGGTTTTCGGGCAAGCCAGTTGATCGAAAGTATATGAAAACGTTAATGCAAAGAATCTATGATGTACGTCAAAGAGGTTATTATACTATTGCTGTGGCGTAGCTAAAGGGGGTGCGGTGGGTGCGGTCCGCACCGGGCGGCATATTTTTATTTAGTATTAGTTGTAAGAAACAACTTGTTCAATTCATAAGTTTACTATTCGATTTCTACGAATTACGAATTACTATATGATTTCGAATATTTTTCGCTCTCAGTGTCACTAGTTGCGAAAGGAGCTTCTGCAAATTGAAGTTGATAAAAAATTATCTTCGTTCCACAATGAGAGATTTAAGACTACAAAATCTTGCAATATTATCTATAGAACAAGAAATTATAAATAATATAAATTTTGAGAGCATTATACACGATTTTTCTACTATGAAAGTTAGAAGAGTAAATATATAAATATGTTTTGTTTACATACACATATGTGTACAATTTGTTTGTTTATCCAAAAGAAATGAAATTATTTATTTTTATTTATAAATATAAAAATATAAAGTAAAACATATTATGGAATTTTTTTTATAAATTAGGTATATGTTTTGTCTCATAGTTAGGGAAACTGCGACCTCCGTAAGTTTCTTGTGGTCTTTATAAAAGTTGCATTTATAGGTATATCAACTTAAGCGGCCTCCTTTATTACTGCCTAATTTAAATATGGCAACCAATGGTAAAAAAGTCCCCCACCTATAGTTTGTCTCAATTACAATTATTTATTTATGTTTATTAATTTATAAAAACCACCAATTGATTGACTTAGAAAGAGCGGCAAATTGGAGACCAATTGGGCGGCAAATGTTCTAGCTACGCCACTGTACTATTGTGTATATTATTATCATATATTATATCTTATTATCACATATTATTTTATTTAGTGTCATTTCTCTACAAAAAATATTTACGGAAATAAACATACAAATAGAAGATTAATTTAGTTACAAAAACCTCATTATAGATGATATAATCAAAATTTTGAAAAATAAAATAACGAAAATTTAAAAGCTTTGGATTCCCCAATATGCATTTTCTATTTTTACTCCAGACGAAATTGATAAATTCAGTTCGAAACAAATGAGGAAAAAACGTGAAATTACGTTTAAAGTAACCCTAGCAAAAATATCCTGAAAACTCTGAAAACGGGTCTGCGTTTGAAAAAAAAAAATACTTTTTTTTACTATTTTTACACGTGAATAGTGTGTTGTTGTTCTTTACGTTATGCATCCCGGCTACTAATGAGCTAAAAAGGCGTAAAGAGCAGAAACTAAATAGGGGTGAATACATTTTCGGGGTGTAATTGGTATAGCGGACGGGGTTTTCTTGTTTTCTTTTTCACGATTTAGAATCGAGTGAAACTAACTGTTCCATAATTTACCTCGCCCATTTACGGAGGTTTTTGGTTTTTTATCTCTTTAGCGTGGATCTTTTTGCTGTTACAGAATCACTGACTTTATTTAATTTTGTATTAAAAGTGCGCCTGTAAGAGGTCTATGCTTTTAAGGGGATGGTGGACCTTTCAAAACGATTTTTGAAATTTTACCACAGAGATATGAAATTTTGTATATATATTCATTAAAGTATAACAATATTAAACACCTTATAAAATTTTATAAATATTTTTAAAAAAATATTTTATAATTAAAAAATTTAAATTAAATTACCCTTCTTTAAAATGCTCCTTGCGACTCAATTTTAAACTTTTCCCCTTAATTTTGCATTTATGTTGCTTATAAATACTTTCTAAACAAAGTTATGTATTTTTTTGTACTTTGGTTGAATAGTTAATTTTTAGAAAATATGTTTATGCTTGTACTCTGAATTTTCGCGAAATTTTTGTACTTTTCTACACTAAAGTTAAACTTTTATAACCTAAATGACCTCGAATCCTAAAATGGATACATAACTTTATTTTGATGTATTACAGGAATCTTTATTATAAATTTCATAAAATTTCGTCAAAAATTATGACGCGAGGAGCATTTTAAAGACTTGCAAATCTGGAAATTTCTCATTTTGAGAAAAAGTCATTTAAAAGATAATTTTTTAATCTAGCTTTAATACTTACTACTCTAAAGCCACCGATTTTTCATTTTTCTTTTCACTACACATTTTAAATGCATTTCATTCCAATATTTACATGTTTTTAAAATATTAATACACCCCCAAAAAAAATTCCAATTTTTGCTCGATTTTTGGTAATTTGAAAGTCCACCATCCCCTTAAGTAATTTGTCTCCGATTACTTGAATGTTAAGCGGAATACGCCAAAGAAAGATAGCAACGGAAAGGGAGGAAAACATTAATTATAGATAAAACTTTTTTATAAGATATTAAGGCGACAAAGGACCTTCAACCTCGTTCGTCTCTACATTTCAATATTTTACTTTATATACCCCCATGAGCAGGGCCCGACTTTGACCCAATGGGGCCCTGGGCAAAGCAGACTTTGGGGGCCCCCACTGTCAAATCCAAAGGGGGGCACATGTTCCCCCCCAGGACCAGATTTCTCCATGAACATGTAGGACACTCACCTAGGTCCGCCATAAATTGGGACCAGAAATTCAAAATATTTTCGACCTTCAAGTGAAAAATTTTAAAATAATAATAATAATAAGTGCTAATTAAGTAATTTACTTTTTAATGTTAATAAATGAATTGATTAAACTTTCTATCGAAATTCTAAATAAATCACAGTCTGGAGCTATTACAACCCCCCCCCCCCCAAAAAAAAAAAATGAATAAAAATAAATAAAAATAAAAAAAATAATTTAAAAAAAATATTAATAAAAAATTAAATAAATAAATAAAACCAGAAACGCTTACGGATGTAAGTATGCTTTCACTTGCTTTTAATTTTTATAATTAGATAGGTCAAAATCTTTGACTGTTTCCATCATTATACTTTCAACCATATTAATGTAGATATACATTTTTGATAAAACTATACTTACCCTCCTCCCCCCACTCCAAAAAAATAAATAAAAAATAAAGAGAGAGAGAGAGAGAGAGAGAGAAATTATGGTCATTATATTATCAAAAAAAAAATTTTTAATTATGGAAACCGTTTTTAATTTGCGTACATATAGGAAATTTTCAAAAATATGTACAACTTAATACTAAATTAGAGGGCCCCATAATTTTGGGGCCCTGGGCAAGTGCCCCACTTGCCCATGCGGAAATCTAGGCCTGCTCATGAGTATAATTAATATTCTTTTCTACTACGTTGAAGATACTTAGAATTCAGAAATAAGTATTTTGTAGAGGAATAAGATCTGTTTATCAAAAATTTCTTCAAAAATGCTAGAATTTTTCAAAAGGCTCCATGCGTATTCATTTTCTTCTGATATCTTCCAAATTTCTCAGAATTGTTAATTGAAGTGTTTGTCACAAAACTGCGTATAATTCTTTGAAATCACAAAACTTTTTCGAATTTATAGACCACAAAATAAAGTAAAAACATAAAACACATAAAAAAAAACAGGCAGAATAGAAAACAAATTATTTAAGACTTTAGATTCATACAAGAAAAAATTAAATGCACATTTATATTTATATACATATGGTAAACTTATCATACAGAATATAAGAATTTTAATTAATATAGAATGCGCATAGAGCATTTTGAAAAACGTTAACATTTCGGAAATTTTTTTGAAAAACAGGCATTATTCTGCCAAAAATTTCTTATTTTGAATTCTAAGGGTTTTCAATGTAGAAAAATATAAATTTAATTATTCTCATTTTGTATATAGTGTTAAAAATTGAAAATTTAAAAAAGTCGAATTTGAAGGTCCCTTGTCCCTTTAAAACTTAAAAAATTAACAAATACCTTGTGCGTTTACATTTACAAATTACAATTACCGTAAAATCTTGAGTACAATACGCACTTTTTTTACACATTTTAGTCCTCAAAAATGACGGTGCGTATTATACTCGGCTACCAAAAAAATGTAGTTTTAAACATTGAATAAACAGGCAAACAATAGATGAGCTGTATTCTATTGAATGTGATTAAGACTGATAGTATGACAGTATTGTTTGCTTTGAATTAAAATTTAATTTTTTTTTGCTGCCGAATTTGACGTTTTTGTTTGTTTTTATTACAAATTTTATTTATGTTAATAAGTATTTGTGCAGTTTTCAAATAAAATACTGAAAAGCTATGGGTGCGTATTATAGTTAAGATTTTAGGGTATAGTTAAGATTTAAGGTATAGCAGAAAAACTATTGCTGAATAATTTATAACTGTAAAATATAAATCTCAGTAACTTTTACAAAGGAAATTCTTGCAGTTACATTTGTAACTAAATATCTTACCTTCCAGTAATTGTTTCAGAAATTGGACACGATTTCCTTCACGTAAAGGATTTCTTTCATGCTTAAGAAAGAAATCGTGTCCAATTTCTAAAATAATTACTGGAAGGTAAGATTAGTTACAAAGGTAACTAATATAATTTCTTTTGTAAAAGTTATCAAGATTTATAGTTTATAGTTACAGATTTTTCAGCAATTAATTTTTCCGCTATATTTGATTGTAATTTGTAAATGTAAACGCACTAGGTCTTTGTTCATTTGTATTGTACATAAAAATCAAAGTAAAAATAATAATAAATGCGCCCTTAGAGTTGTTTCTATAACTTCATAAATCTATGGTTCCCGGTATAAAGGGCTTAAGTCAAAAACAGTGATTTAAATATACCAAGTTATTGGCTTTTATACCAATCGCAGAACGATAATTTCGACTTGAGTCTTTTGCACAAAGAAATGTACTTTTGTATATAAAATTGATAGACTTAAGCCTTTTATACAAGTCAAAAGATTTTTTTTTGTTTTTATCAATACTAACAAATATCTAATAATCCCTTTTTTTTACTTAAGCCCTTTATACCGGGCACAATAGAAATGTTAATCTAAGTATTGATATCGAATACCCAACTAAAATTGTTAAAAAATGGTTAAGTTTCAGTTAAGGCAGCAAGCTAAGTAAGGATTATTCCATGCCAGCTGCTTTTCTTTTAACTGTATTAATATTAAATTATATTTAATAAGTCAAGTATGATTATACGAAACAATAAAGTTAAATGTATAACTCTAATGACTCCTTAATTACCCAAATTTTTTGTCATATATTGGACATATGAGTCTTAAAGAGACAAGGGACCTTACAACTTGAAATTTTCAATTTTCAATTTTTAAGTCTATTTACAAAAAAGATAATAATTTGTATTCATTTTTACTATATTGAAGACCCTTAGAATTAAAAATAAGTATTTTTTGGCAGAATAATGCCTGGTTTTCAAAATAATTTTCAAAATTTTCCAGCATTTTTCAAAATGCTCGATGTGCATTCCAAATCATTTAAAACGCTTATATTTTTTAATATAAGATTATCGTACATATATAAACATAATTATGCAATGATTTTTTTGTATGAAACTAAAGCCACAAATAATTATTTTTTAATATGCCTGTTGTTTTCTTTTATGTGTTTGCTTTATTCCATGTTCTATAAATCTGAAAAATATTTGTGTTTCCAAAGAATGATACACAGGTTTGTGGAAAACACTTCAATTAACAATCCTAAGAAATTGGGAAGAAATCAGAACAAAAGTAATGCACATGGAGCATTTTGAAAAATACTAGCATTTTTGAAGAATTGTTTGAAAAATAACCCTTATTTTCCCCCAAAATACTTATTTGTGAAGTCTAAGTGCCTTCAACATAGTAAAACACATATTATTTATTCTCATTTTGTACATGAGAGTAAAATATTGAAAAATTAAAAATGAGAGGTCAAATGTCCCTTGTCCCTTTAAGGCCAGATTTAATGAATCTTATCTGATACAGAAATCGAAACATCAGCATGAATAACATCTCTTCTTTTTCATTCTAATATCTCAACGACATAATTTACCTTATTCCTCCTATACAAAGAAATAAATATTACTCTTTTCTAAGCTTTTTAGCGAATACGGATTTTTTTTCCTTCGTAACCCACGCGAGCATTTTTACTTCAGATTCATTTTACAACTTTAAACCGAGCCGCTTTCTGACGCAAAATTGAATAAGCTTAATTTCGTAAAGAGAAATTCCATGCTACAAAAAATAGTACGGCAAGACACAAAATTGAGTTTGGAAGAGGTTAGTGATACGCTGTTCTAGCAGAAAAAAAAAGGAAAACAGTTGGAAAGAAAAAGATAAACTCGGTCTGCGTATTAGTTAGATACGGAAGTGCTGCATTCGATCTTTAGTTTACTCTTCATGCTCTTCATTAGTGGAAAGAATGCAAAGGGAAAAAAATCCAACGTAAAAATAGAGTCAAATAATACGTATATTTTTCAGGAAATATTTTGAATGCATACTTTGGTTGTTTCTAAATACGTTTTGCTCTTTACGGTTGTAATGATTTGGTTTTCCAGAGTTGAGTTATTAAATTTAAAAATTTACCGGGAATTGTATAAAGGTTTAGCTTTCCCTATCTATTTCATCTTCCCAAGTGGGATTTCTGTGCTATTTTAAAAGTTCAGAGGAAATATTAACAGGGTCGTATCCGGAAAAATACTCGTACTCATGTTAAAAAATACTCATGTTAAAAAATTGTGAAGTGACTATTCGCTATAAATATACACCTTCCCTTTATTTTTTCAGCTAAGTTCTCTTTAAAGTCTACTTCAAAATTCATTTGCCACGCATCCGACCTTAAATGTAAGGATTTTTTTGCATGTGATCAGTAAGTAGACTAGTGCATTCGTAAAACTTACGTATACACACACATATGCATACTTACATGTTTAAACACATACATTATTTATAATTATTTATATATAGAGAGATATGTATACATATATATAGATATGAATATACAAAGTGCGCCCATAAAATTACCGGACAATTTTTTATAAATGAGAAAAATATTACTCACCTTCAAATAAATTTATCTCCTTCAAAATAATCGCCAAAGGAGTCTAAACAATTTTTCCAACGTTTCTTCAAGTCATCGAAACACTGATTATAGGTGTTGGAACTAACCGTTCGCAAAATACACGTAACATTTGATTTAATATCCGAGACGCTTTCAAATCTCTGTCCTGTCCGTCTAACGCCTATAAACAGTGTTTCGATGACTTGAAGAAATGTTAGAAAAATTGTATAGACTCCTTTGGTGATTATTTTGAAGGAGATGAATTTATTTGAAGGTGAGTAATATTTTTCTTACTTATAAAAAAATTGTCCATCTACTTTATGGGCGCACCTTGTATATACACACACATACATACAATATATATATACAGTCTAACCTCCATATATCGAAGTAGCAAAATGCCTGAAAAAAATTCGATATATAGAAATTTCGATATATAGAATTGATCTTAGTTTTATCATAATTCTCCTAAAATATTAAAATTAAAGCTAATTTTCGTATACGAATCTCCATTTCCAATTTTTATGCTAATCACATTAAATGAAAGTTAACTAAAAAATGAATTAATATGAAAGATTTATTGAGTACTATATACCTTTAAAAAAACAGTAATCCAGACAGTGGTTACAGTGTTCACAGTTACATTCTCTTAAAAAAACTACGAATATCTTGCTAAACAGCCAGTTTTGCGGAAAGTTCAAAGAAATGCTCGCATTTATTCAGTCCATTAAAAACTTTATCAGGGGTCCACGAAGTATTGTTTCAAACGCCAAAAATTGGGAGATTTTATTCTAAAGTGGAATAAAATCTCCCAATATGTCGTGAAAGAAATTTCGATATATAGAGATTTTTTCGATATATAGAAACAGTTTTTCTATGTAATGAACAGGGAGATTTGCTAAGAGTTCGATATATAGAAAATTTCGATATAGGGAAGTTCGATATATGGAGGTTCGACAGTATATATATATGTGTGTGTGTGTGTGTGTGTGTTAGTTAGTTAGTTAGTTAGTTACATAACTTTCGCCATATTCATATAATACACTAAATTTATTTAGAAGCATTAATGACTGCTGCTTGCAATGTTAGTTTTACGCGGGCGATTAAATAGCTCGTAGAACCTCAGGCATCTGATTGCGACCTGATGTCGGTTCCGCAGACTGTAGAGAGCCGCTGGTCTACGTCTGGTGCTATCTCTGGTCATAATCAAAAACTTTGTCAAGCTTTTCTGCTCAGAATACATCAATGGCTGCGGACTATATCACGGCTATTCTTTGTGTTTCATAGGTCCTGTAAACATATAGAAACATTTGTCCGTCATCATCCCTTTTCCTTGAAGGGACTTCTGTACCTGTTTTTCATCCATCATGATGAATTGGTTATTTTTCTTATCCTTGGACTATTTGGAAACCCTTCTTATAGGAAACAAAATGCAATAACCCTCCCAAATTGGGGGAAGCAGACAGTAGAAATATACATCTCTAGCGTACAGATATTTTTGGACCTGGATTTTGCCGTTGTTATGGACTATTAGGCAGGGCATAACCGATGAGTATGCTAAAGGGAAAGAAATACTTCGGAATTTCTTTTCCTCCTTGAAATAAGGGAAGAAATTCCGAAAAAGTACACTGGATGGTAAAACAGTGGAATTTCTGACTCTCCAACCTACTTATCAGTTATACCTTCCTGAGAAGCCCATATCAAGGGCGAAACCTAAGTCAAAGGCAGCCTGTATACTGGAGATGTACATTTCTGACCCGTGCTTTAAGGGATATTTTATGCAGGTCACATATGGAATTTAATCTTTCACTAACCGATCAATATAAGCGGTGGTTTAAAATCTGCCTTAAGATACCTTTGGAGTCCCAGGTCACAAAAAATATCCGGAAGTAATTTTTATTTTTTTTCTCCAATGCGGCAGACGGTTTCTTAGACATTATCCTTACCGTCATATGACACCGCGGTTTTACTGGCCACTTTTCTGGGAGTACCGTATGGGTGGACCAGCATTACCCCCCTATGGGCCGGTCCCGAAATTTTGTAGGTAATTTTTAGATAATTTCCGAGAATTTTCAATTTTTTTAAGGGCGAAATGATGAAAAGGACGAATTGCACTCTGCCCGTATTGTACTGTTTTTTTCCCTCTAAAAGATGCGACTCGCTTGTTACTTAACGTTGAATGTACAGGCGGAAACTGACTTGTAACAAAATGTTTTAATGTAATGTAGCATTTGGGTAGTTAGTGCCTGAAAGCGTGAAATGAGCCGAACCGCTCAAGTTGACCAATCCTGCTTTACTGAACTGTCGGTTTTTTCGCGAATCCCTTTGATCGTTACATTAAAAGTCAGTGCAGCTCGCACTGAGCTGGCTGATGTGGAGTAGCTTTTGAGCCTTGCATTCAAAATGAACATTCGCGAAGAATCATGTGTGCACCTCTAACGTAATGCTCGGCATGAGCGGTACATAACGAAGATACTTAGAAGTCAGTCGCCGATTAAATGCTCGTGGCGAGCATCACATTACAAGTGTACCCATGTCTCTTCGAGAATGGTTATTTTAAATGCTCGGCTCAAAGGACGCTCCACATCATGCAGTTCAGTGCGAGATGCATTTACTTGTAATGTAACGAACAGAGGGACTCGCGAAAATAACCAACAGGCTTGTGGAGCACGATTGCTCGACTTGAGCGGCTCGGCTCGTCGCTCGCTTTCGGGCGCTACCCAATGCTCGTGTTACATTACATTACATAACGACGTTTTGTTACAAGTCAGCCGTCGCCTTAATAGAGAAGGACTACGGACGATGCGAACACCAACTATATGGTTCTGTTTCTTATGTACCCTGTGAATCCTCTAACGGTCCAGGCACACTATAAAGTAATAGGCATAAATATAAATAATTCCTTTATTTTCTACGTAGAGGTAGACTAACATAGACCGACTTGGGGCTTCAAATAATAACACAACAGTACCGCAACTTGCGGTACTAAGAAACTGAACTTTAAAGTCGTAATGAACCCTTTCAGGCAGAATATACGTTCACTAGCAATACCCGTAACCATCGGGCTCTGAACTAACTATTGAAATCGTGCAGCCACCTAGGCTAAATACTAATACGTGCTCTATCAGTTAAATACCGCTATCCCTTCAATCTAACTTTTCTCGACTCTTTCGTATCTCTACTAATAGCGTAACGTACTATCGTACAAATCTCCACTTCCTTCTTGGGCTCTTGCCAACTCAGCGTGTGTCACTTAAATAGACCAGATACCTGTTCCGAACTCACTTCGACTGGCCTGCACTGCGCAGCTACCAGAAATTTGCATCTGAGCAACACGCGAACCCTACACAACTTTCAGATTAAAAAGTGTCATCTTGCAAGCGTTTACACTAGAAGCAAACTTTTATATTCAAATTTCGAGAAAATGATAGTCTTGAGATTAACCATATGATTAAGTCTCAACAAGAAATAGATGCTATTTCTATAATTTATCTGTTTTACCATCTATAAAATCCCAGACCACAAATCTCGTCAAGATATAGATGATATTTCCATGATTTATTTGCCATTCCATCTATAGTAAGAGGCTATAAAATTATATCTCAACAAGTATACGCTTGAGTACTCGTTGATTCTGATATTTCTCTGCCGAACCATCTATAATATCAGAGATCATAAAAATAAATCTCAACAAGAAATAAATGCTAGTTCCATAATATATCTGTAATACCTTCTATGATATTAGAGACCATAAAAATAAATTTCTCCAAGAATTAAATTATATTGCTACGTGTATAGTTTATCTGGCATACCATGTATAGTATCAGATACCATAGAAACATATCCAAGAAAAATTCAAAAGTATCGAAGAAAAGAAATACATGCTTTTTCTATAATTTATTCGTCGAAGCATCTATAATATCAGAGACCATAATAGTAAATCTCAACAGAAATAAATGCTATTTCTATAATTCACCTACCATAGAGCCTATACTATCAAATACAGTAAACGTAAATCATGGCAAATTGTATATGATATTCCTATAATTTATCTGTTAAGGAATTATATCTCTTAGTCCGAAGCCAGTTGACATTTTTATATTACTTCTGTGAGATTTATAAAGTTAATTTTTGTAACTTTATCGTTTCCATGCGTTCCTTGCAATTGCAAATTTATTACAATTAATTATTTTTATAATTTATTATAAATCAACTTCTCGCTATAGAGAAACTTATATATATATATATATATATATATATATATATATATATATATATATGTATATATATATATATATATTAGTATATTGTTTATACTATTTAATCTAAATCTACTTTTCGTTAACTCTGTGACACAAATAATTAACACAGTTAACAGATATAAAAACTTTTTAACATCAAAGCAAATATTCGTACATCTTATATCTTAATTAAAAACAATACTGCATAAAAATCTCTCATTACAACGTGAGATCTTGTTCATTCTACTTTTAACTAATGACTTGTAATTCTTAATTTAACATATTAACCAAAATAGGAATTTGGACTATTTTTAAAGTGCATTTTACACTTTACATCATTTTTTGTGTTTAGTTTCATATTCTGTCCTTCCACTAATGACGGTAACAGAAGCCCTAAAAGAAAAGTAAGCTAGGGTTGAATGCAGTACTTTCAGATCTAATTGGCATGTCAGCCGAGTTTTATCTGACTTTTATTGTTTTCGTTTCACGGGTAGAATTCTGGGAAACTAACTCTTCCAAACTTAATTTCGCGATTTTCGTACAGCCGACCCTTTTTTTTAGCAAGGATCTTCTCTCTTTATGTTTAATTGGGTTTTATTTAATTTCGCCCAGCAAAGCGCTATGGTTAAAAGTCGTATACTTGCATTTCGCAAAGAAAAATATTCTTTGACAAATGAAAGGAAAGGAAAATATTGTTATCTCTGAAAAATTGAGCTGAATGTTTACCGAGATGTTTCTTTAACTACTGAAAAGGTAATATAAATTAAACCTCTTTGTTCTTGCGTAATTATGTGTTTCCGGTAATGTTTTAATTTCCTACCAAAAAATTTATTTTCTGCAATTCTCAGACCTTGGTCTTCATTTTTAGCAAACACAGTAAAATTACATGATATAATTTATGATAACTTTGGGAGTATTTAAGAGTTTTTGAAGTTTGTTTTGGTTTGGAACGCTATGGTCAATTTTTGCTACACGAGGTGTCGTAACCTGGCGTGGTTCTTTTGTCATGTACAACTGGACACATAAAATCTTCATTCGTAAACACAAAGTCGAACATTTATTGACGCAAACAAAAACACTCACACAAAACAACAGGATAGGAATAAAACAGAGACGTTCGTAAGGGGTCAGGCTACCGCTTGTCGGTATGACCTGCGTGATTGAGTTTCTCCATTCAACTGAACTTAGGATGCGCTGTGCCGATAAATGGCGACAGGGTTATGCGCATGAGAGGCGGAGGGGCGCTATCATAGCCTCGTCCCTGACACCTCCCCTCTAAAAGATTTGATTGGGTCTTCTTGAAGACAAATCAAATTGCTTCTTACATATATATATATACCATCACATTAACAACATTCACCTTGATAACAAACATGTATGAGAAATAAAAAAAATGAGACATGAGATTATTAAAAGCATAACACATAAACAAATAAAGAAAAATGAAACCCATACTTTAAAAGGTTTTAGACATTAACTGATAATTAAGCTTCATATGCAAGGCACTAAACATACTAAATTTTCAAAAAAAAAATTGAGCTAAAATATTTAACTTTTGAGAACTAACAAACTAAATAAAGGTTTAAAATAAGAATATACCAATACTAATCATTTCAATCAAACATAAGAAAAAAAAATTAAACAGCTCTTCCATCATCTGCGAGATACATCTACTATTTCCTGGAAAAGACAAGACATATAGGATTAATAATAAAGAAAAATAAATTGTTCATTAAAAGTCATTCAGTTCATGAAAAGTCATTAATTATCTTCCCAGTGATCGGCTTTTAAACGTGACAAGGAATCAGCATTCAAGTGTTCTTTTCCTTTACGGTAAGTAATCGTGGCATGAAAACGTTGTAAAGCAAGAGACCATCTTTGAAATCGGGGGCTTTGGGATGCACAGTTCGTAAGGAACTTCAAAGGATTATGATCACTGACGATTATAATTTTTGAGCCGAATACATAAGTCTCAAACTTCTTTAAAGCAAAAATTACGGCGTAAGCTTCCTTTTCGATTACAGCGTACTTTTCTTGCACTTCAGTCAGTTTCTTGCTTGCAAATGCAATAGGATGTTCGATGGCCTGTTCATCTTTTTGAGCTAAACATGCTCCTACAGCATAAGAAGATGCATCTGCGTATATTATGAAGGGTAGCTTGAAATTCGGGGAATAACACTTAGGGGCGTTACATATTGCTTTCTTAAGATTAACAAAAGCAACATCATGTTCGTTTAGCCACACAACATCGTTTGGAGCTCTTCGTTTAGTTAAAGTAGTCAAAGGACGAGCAATATCTGAAAAGTTTGGAACATAAGCTCTATAATAAGATAATAGTCCTAGGATACTTCTTACATCTTTCTTGGTTTTAGGCGGCTCTAAATTCTGTATAGCCTGCACTTTTTCAGGATCTGGTTCGTGTGATCCGGAACCTACGATATGACCAAGAAATTTGATCTTTCCTTTAGCAAAGTCACACTTTTGAAAATTAATAGTAAAGTTAGCTTCTTCTAAGGTCGTCATAACTGCGTCAAGATGTTTGAGATGCGTATTCCAATCATCTGAATAAATCGTAACATCATCAATGTACGACTCGGCGTACTCTTTGTGCTTAGAAAGTGTCTTATTCATAGTTCTTTGAAATGTAGCGGCAGCGTTACGTAATCCAAAGGGAAGGACAACAAATGCATACTGTCCTCGGTGCGTGACGAAAGATGTTAAGTCCCGGCAATCAGGGTTAAGCTTTACTTGCCAGTAACCTTTCAGTAAATCTATGAGAGTGATGTACTATGCTTTAGACACTTGATAAATTAAGTCCGTAGCATTTTTCATCGGAAATGAGTCTGTTTCAGTCTGGGAATTCAAGTATCTATAATCCACACATAACCGAACAGTTCCGTCTTTCTTCGAGACACATACAACTGGATGTGCATATTCACTTTCAGAAGGTACAATCAGTCCCAGTTGTAATAATTCTTCAATCTGGCGATCGACTTCTTCCTTCAAAGCTTCTGGGATTCGAAATGGCTTTTGCTTCTTCGGTACACTTCCTGGTTTCAATTTGATGTTATGCTCTCCAACGTGAGCAATTCGTGGAACACCTGACCTAAGGCTGGAATGTTTCCGAAGGATCTTTATAACGTCCATTCTCTTGCTAGGTTCTAAGTGTGTCAGGTCCACTTCGGGATCAGGGTCTAAATGAGTGATCCTGGGGACGTTTTCAATTTCTCCAAAGTCAACATCAGCATCATAAATAACACCGACATTGTTAGCTGATGCCTGGAATTCCCTTATCTTATTGGCATGGATATGTCTAATGCCATTATCAGGTAGTTGCACCAAATAACTGTACGTGTTTTTCCTTTTCACAATCGTAGCCGGCCCGGTCCATCGTGCATAGACTTTATTGTCACTATCTGGAATTAGGACAATTACCTTGTCTCCTTCTTTGAATTCTTTATGACGGGTCTTCCTATTACGATAGTGTGCATAGGCTTCCTGTTTTCCTGCAGCAGTGAGACCAGCATGTTCTGCAGAATTCTCTAATTTCGTCTTTAAATTGTTTAAGTAATCAGTAACTGATTTCAACTGTCCAAGGGGAATCAAGGTTTCATCGGTCCAAGTTGACTTTAAAATGGACAGAGGTCCTGTTGGTCGTCGACCATAGAGCATTTGAAACGGGCTAACTCCAGTGGTGGCGTTTGGAACTTCACGATAAGCCCATAATAAAAAAGGAATATGCTTGTCCCAGTCTTCCGAATATTCTCTCATCGTATGATGAATCATCCCTTTTAGAACAGCATTAAAACGTTCAACAAGTCCATTCGAGCTTGGGTGACCTGGGGTCGAGAATCTAGGGCATGACCCAAGTCTCTTCAAAAATTCTTTCGTCAAAGCTGACGTAAAGTTGGTTCCTTGGTCCGTCGCAACCATTTTGGGTATTCCTGTACGTGTAAAAATCTGTAGTAAGGCGTCGCATGTAGATTTTGCTGTCACAGTCTTCAACGGAATCGCCTCTGGCCATCTAGTGCATTGATCCACGGCACAAAGAACGTACTTGAAGCCTCGGCTACTTGGTTCCATGGGGCCTAATAAATCGACATTTATCACTTGAAACGGTTCATCGGGACGTGAAACTGGTGTGATTGGGACTTCATCAAATGGGCGTTTCTTGGCTTGAAGCTGACAGGCAACACACGAGTTACACCATTCTTCTATGTCCGTCTTCATACTAGGCCAGTAAAAGGAGTACTTAAGACGTTCGGCCGTTTTCTTTTTCCGTAAATGGCCTCCCCATAAACTAGAGTGAGCAAGCTCTAACAACCGTTTTCTACGAGACGTTGGAACTACTAATTGATCTACGCGTTCACCTAAAATTTTATCTCGGTGGTACAAAAAATTGTCAACCACATAGAATCGATTAATTCCTTTCTGGGCATCTTGCCAACATGACTGTAAACTTTTATCATCCTTTTGTTCGTTTCGAAACTTTTCTGAATCAGATATTTCATTTTGATCAATCTTGTTAACGGAATCACCCTTACTTACGTTCTTAGACATAGTTGCACATTATTCAATAGTACTCTCGACAATACTCTCGATTAAATCATTACATTTATACACATTACCAGCATCTGAAATATTACTTAAGTTCTCACTTCTATCATCATAAAGCATTTGTAGATTAAAATCACTATCTTCTATCAAATAAAATGCAACATTATCTGGAGTATCACATTTCATTTCATTATTCTGCAATACCTTTTCTCTACCACTTCCGTTTTCATTAAAAATTAAATTTACTTCTTTGACGTTACAATTTAATTCATTTAAAGCACTTACAGACAACAATAAATCATTTGACAACGTAGGTACCATAGCACATGTTATATAAATGGGTTCTTTAAATTTTAAATCATCTTCTACCTTTGTTAATGGTAAATTAATTAATGGTGCTCTTAAACTCTGGCCGAAAGCACATGTTAACTCTACACTGCCATGAGGTGTTTTATACTTTTCGGGTACTAAACTACTTTTGACGACAGATATTTGCGTTCCAGAAACTGCAACACCGATTAGAATATTAGAATCTACTTTCAACTTAATCATTGGCAAAGTGTCAACAAAACTTCTTTCGTTTTCGTTTTCCGGGCTTACGTTAAAGTACTTGTCAGACGAAATGCGAGCGGTTAAAATACTACCATTTTTGACATCTTTATCTTTACCCCTTTCATAATTAACGTGAAACAAAGTTCCATGATATTTTGACTTACATGAACCACATCGTTCTTTCGAATTGCAGTTTTTAGTTCTACAGCCCAATTTGTAACAGACAAAACAACGTTTCGCTTCTTTTAACTTTTCTTTTTTTTCCGTGGGAGTCAGCGGGCAACATTCAATCTCATGTGATTTATTGCAAAATAAACAACCCGATTCTCGAGCATCAACCACAGATACCCGATTCACCCTCTTTGACTCATCAATGCTATGCGGTTTGGCTTTGAATGGCGCCTTATATGTATAACAACTGTCGTTCCAACGCGAAAATTTTCCGCCATTTTTTCCTGCGTCTAAATAAGCAGAATTTAAAGACTCTGTACGTTCCCGGCTTTCGATTTCAATTCTCAAAAAATCAATTAAATCTTCTACATCAAAATTATCGTCAGACCCTTTTTTGCGCGAATATTCCAAAGCTATATCTTTTGGTATAGATTTCATCAATAAGGGAACTAATAAATTTCCAAATGTTTCTGTTTTGACATTCAGGGAGTTTAAAGAACGTATTTGTATGTTAGCAGTGTCATATAATTCTCTTAATGCATAAATGTCACTCGAATTCTTAACCGGTTTTAGATTTAAGAGTTTTTGCATATGCATGCTAATCAAAATATCTTTTCGATTAAATTTGGCTTTCAGGAGCTTGATTGCTTCATCGTAATTCTCTGGGGTCAACGAAAATCCCTCAACGACTTTTAAAGCTGAACCTCCAAGTAAACTTATCAAGTAATTAAACTTATCAATCTTCGATAAATTCTGGTTTAGTTCTATTGACGTGTTATACGAATTATAAAATGTTTGCCATTCATATGGGTTGCCGAAAAATTTGTTCATTACAATTTTGGGCAGTCGAACACTTAGTTGTGGGGAAACATTTTGTTCATCGCTTTCTTTCTGTGAAGAAACGCTAGAATCTGTAGAATTGTCAATACTATTTTTCCCTTTCAGAAATTTAGAACCTCGGTACTTCCATCTTATTATTGTATCTTCGTATTCTTGAACTGTTTCAATTTCGGTTTCGATTTTATTTTCATCTATGAGTTCACAAATTTTACTATCTAAATCAGACAAATTTTTAGATTTTAACCTTAGAAATTTTAGCTGCTCTTCGACATTTTCAACATTGTTCTCAGCAATAGCAGTTTCAATCAATGAAGTAATTCTAGTGACGGCAGTTCGAACGATTTTTCTTTCTTTCTTAAATTTAGATAGCATTATTTTAAGATCATCGTTTGTTTTTGTTACGTTTTGAGCATTATTTACATCATCGTCCGCCATCGTTGCATGCATTAAATATGGATAACTTAAAGCTCTTACCTTGAAAAAGCTTCTCAGATGAACGTGTTTATCATTCAGTATATCCGTAAAAGTAAGTCCAGTTTATTTACATGACCCCTCTATATGACACCAATCTGTCGTAACCTGGCGTGGTTCTTTTGTCATGTACAACTGGACACATAAAATCTTCATTCGTAAACACAAAGTCGAACATTTATTGACGCAAACAAAAACACTCACACAAAACAACAGGATAGGAATAAAACAGAGACGTTCGTAAGGGGTCAGGCTACCGCTTGTCGGTATGACCTGCGTGATTGAGTTTCTCCATTCAACTGAACTTAGGATGCGCTGTGCCGATAAATGGCGACAGGGTTATGCGCATGAGAGGCGGAGGGGCGCTATCATAGCCTCGTCCCTGACACGAGGGCTAATTAAACCAGGATCTACTTAAAGCTGATTCCGAACGATTACAAACGTCCATGGCAGCAGTGGGTCTCGAACCCAAAGACTAATTCTCTGAAGCAAAATAATTCTAAATTTTGTGGCAGATATACCAAAGTATTCGGTTGTAATTCTAGTATTTTTCCGTAGTCTTCGCCTAGTATGCGGTTATTTTGGCATGAAATTATCTGTTAACGCTCTGAAAAAATGACAAATATAATTACTGTTTTTACTAATATCTCTAGGCTGGATGAATCCTATGCAAATCCACTGAAGGCGGCAAGGCAAACAGATGCAACTCCTGTTTAGAAAACTGCTATAAGGCATCAAAACTGTCGGAGGCCGGTTGTTTGTGGGATGAATGACACCATAATTTTGACCGCAACCCCAGAGTCGACACCTAGTGGAATCGTACCCCCTTCTCCCACGGAACTGCGGTCCGGCCTACAGATTTAAGGGGTCAGGTACCTTCTAGAATAGGGGTTTCCAACTGGCGGTCCGCGGGGCGCATGCGGCCCGCGGTGCCTTTTATTGCGGCCCGCGAAGACTTATAGGAAAATAATTTCCAGCATCAATTTAGATATTCTTAGTTAACGAAAAATGTTTTTGCAAAAATCTTTATTGTTTTCAAATGCTGTACATTTACAAAACAGATTGAGTTTCCTCAAATTCCATGAAAAGTAGGGCGTCCACTCATATTCTATTTCATACCTCTCACTTCTTATTTGACCCACTTCTTATTTAAATACCCACTTCTTATTTGACTTTTTTTGTGTGTGTCTGTGTAATTTAACGAAAGTTGGCCAGTTATAATCAAAGTCGTTGTTGGAGGTTCATCCTCGAATTTTTAAAAATTTCATAGTATATACTATACACAAATCCTCCAAATCCACCTCCCTCAAGAAAAAAAAGTCCTGGGTATGGTCCTGATTAAATTGCGGCCCGCCACTAGGCACGTGTTTTTTATTGCGGCCCTTAGACACTTGTAAGTTGGAAATGGAAGCTAAGATGCTCGACAAAGATAACCCTAT
Organism: Dolomedes plantarius; assembly: GCA_907164885.2. Lineage (NCBI taxonomy): Eukaryota > Metazoa > Arthropoda > Arachnida > Araneae > Dolomedidae > Dolomedes > Dolomedes plantarius. The sequence continues at coordinate 174,317,122 of OU015495.1, read as the reverse complement.
TTTAAATCATCAGTAGTTATGAAAATCTTTTATTCAGGAATATGAAAATTTTACTTTGAGTAAAATACACTTTCTTCTTTATAAATATGGCTCTTAATTGTTTCTAGCTTTAAGATAAACTTTCCAATTTTTTAAAATTTCAAGTATTGCTTTTTTCAATGTTATGTCATTGCACGCACACTTGCGTCCGTATACTAATTAAATACATATTTTTTTTATTTTAAAATTAAGTTGTATAATATATCTTTAAAATGATGAACTTAGAAATCAAAATTCTTTGTTCTTCAGAAAAAAAATTTAATGTTTTTTAAAATTTCAGAATTTTGTTTGATAAATTTTACTGTAATTCAAAATTTTATGGTAGGAATGACATTGTTTTAATAATGCATATTTATACTGAACATTATTTGTGTCGTTTTAATAATGCATATTTATATTGAACGTATATAATATTTCATGGCATTCTAGCCAACTGTTCTCGTGATATCATGTGCGCAATGACATAACAATGAGAAAAACAATGGTTAGAATTTTAAACAATTAAAAAAAATTTCTTCAAGCTAAAAATTTTGAGATCTATTTTTATAAAGAATAAAGATTGTTTAACTCACGGTAAAATTTTCATATTTGTTAATAAATTATCTTAGTAACTACTCATGATTGGAAATAGGAATACGTTTGTCGATTCTATTGGTTTTTAAAAGGAACCTGACCCCATAATGTACCTACAGTGGCTCCCAAAAGTGTTCGTACACTTACGATTTTCAATGAAATAGGGGTCTATTCATTGATTAAAATGAATATATCAGAATGGGTATTTAATAATAAGATCTATAATCTATTCTTAACAAAACTACATGAAATATTTTGAAAACATAGTAAAACTTTATTTTTAAGAAACCTATAATCCAAAAGTAACAAAAACTTTACTTCACAAAAGTCATCGTACACTTGTAAAAAATCTCTACATATTAGTAAATATTATAATTTTTCGTTAAATTAATATTTAGTAGGATATCCTTTAGCATCCACAACAGCTTTTAAACGTCTGGGAATAGATTGTTTTAGTTCTTTTGTAATTTTTGCATCAATGTTCATCCATTCTTCCATCATAATTGTTTTTAGTTCGCTTTTCGTGTGAATGTCGTGTTTTCGTACTCGAACCTCCAGTTCTCTCCAAATATGTTCTATTGGGTTTAAATCTGGCGATTGAGGTGGTGTTTTCAAAACTTGTGGACAATTATAGAGACACCAGATACGAACGTTGAGAGCCGTGTGCTTAGGATCGTTATCTTGATAAAAAACAAAGTTGTTTCCAATACCCATATTTTGAGCTGATAATTTTAAATTGTCTCTTAAAATATTTATAGAAACAGCATGATTCATTATGCCATCAATAAATACCAAATTTCCTAGTCCTGATGCTGAAATTCACCCCCACACAAGGATACCTCCACCGGCATGCTTAACTGTTCCTACTAAGTTCTTGGGATTAAGTTCCTCATTTTTTTTCTTCTCCATACAATTATATGCCCATCAGCACCAAAAATGTTCATCGGCAAATAAGACATTATTCCAATAGGTTTGGGGCTTATTTATCATTGATAGTGCGATGGGAAGCCTAAACTTTCTGTGTTTCTCACTCACAAAATATTTTCTATGGGCAGAACGCCCATGTAATCCAGCTGTTCTGAGAACTCGTCAAAAAATTTCAGGTGAAATTGAAGCAGAAATTGTTTCATTGAATTATGCAGAAACTTTTACAGCACTCAAACGTGAATTTTTCACAAATTTTCTAATTATAAATCTCTGATCACGTTTTGTTAACTTTGCCTGACGGCCTTTTCTTACCTTGTTTTCGATCCAATTTTCTTCTTTAAAGCGTTTTTTCCACATACTGCACAGTAGAATGGGATAAATTAAGTAATTTAGCAATATTCTGAACTGATTTACCACTACTATGATGAAAAATAATCAATTGTCGAATGTTGTTGTTTCTTTACGACTACGAGCCATTTTTAAATAATAAATAGAATATTACGGAGTAGGAAGCAAAAGTTAAAGCCAAACGATATTTTAAATGTCCCCACAATTCAAAAATAAAAATAAAGCGCCAGACGATAACTTTAATTATGAATTTATCCGAAAATATTTCAGTGTACGATGACTTTTGTGAGATAAAGTTTTTGTTACTTTTTGATTACTGGTTTCTTAAAAATAAATTTTTATTATGTTTTCAAAATATTTCATGTAGTTTTGTTAAGAATAGATTATAGATCTTATTATTAAATACCCATTCTGAAATATTCATTTTAATTAATGGATAGACCCCTATTTCATTGAAATTCGTAAGTGTACGAACACTTTTGGGAGCCACTGTATATCCATCTTAGACACGAGAGCATTCAGAGGCTCGTGTCAGGATTCGAACCAAGCACCCCCAATGCCAGATTCCGATGTGTTAACCACTAGGTTGCCCGGGCCAATAATTAATCAAAAAATGCGTAAGTAATTCTCAAAGGCCAGAACTTGTAACATATTTGCATTTAATCCCTCTTTCTAATGACTATGCAAAAATTGCGAGCCTAGTCGGTTGTGACTCCTTCAGCAGTTAGTAAGTTTAGGATAAACGCTATTTTACGAATTCAAGCTGAACTTACCATGAACAATACACCTTTCTTTACAGAATTACCCTATGTTGCTAAAATTGCTTTCCCTCTCATCTCATATTTTTAGGCACACAAAGATGATAAATTTCACATAATTTAGACAGGTAGTAATTTTAACAAATGTTACAGACTCGTAATTAACATTATATTCAACTTTGAATATGTAAAAACTAAGTATTGATGTTGGTAGAAAGGCATCATGTTACGTGATTTCGTAGTGGAGTTCAACTTGTTATGAATCCACACAAACAGACATACGTAATGGAAACAGAAGTTGTAAAGAAGTGATGGTGGGTGCTAATGAGGAGCTTCCAAATTAACCGCGATTTGGGGGGGGGGGGATATCTGATTGGTAATAGTTTACAACAGACGTATGATTTACTCTTTTTATTTATTTTTTAAAAATGTACGTCATAGTATACGAATTAACTAAGATAATACGTTATTTTAACATATCCGATCAGGTTATATAAAAAAATTTCAGGTAGTCTCTTCTAACGAAACTACCGCGGGTTATTAACATAGCATTGCTTATCGTTGCTAACCTCTTTTGTATGAATATATGTATGTGTTGTGTATATATGTATCTACATATATGTACGTATGTATATATATATATATATATATATATATATATATATATATATATATATATATATATATATATATATATATGTGTGTATGTGAAGATTTTGACAAATTTTGGTGCTTTTCTGTTTAACTGTTTACTGCTTGTCTAAGCAATACAGACTGGATCTGGCACGCTGTAAAAATTATAACTAGTGAGGTACGGACGGACGTTTCAGCGTCTGAAATTTTCCTTTCCGGAGGACCGTTATGGAGGAACGTAATCCTACGTTAAGACGATTTACAGTCTCTTAAGCCAAAGACATAATATTAACTCAACAAACTTACATTTATTCATAGAACTTGATCTGCAGTCATCGCATACCAAATCACTGAGTCCACGTGTAAAACTAAAACGTTTAATCTATGGGTACTTCTTTTAACTTTACTAAGTTCACAGTAAACATCAAAACTGGGTCAGATCAATTGTTTCTTGTTGCACCTTGAAATTTAAAATTGATTAATCCATGCATAATGGGTATGGTCTGCCTGTTTATTTTATATATGATTTCAGGGTTCTTTTATGTGAAAGATTATCTGTTAGAAAACACTACACAGATATATTTTATGAGACATATAAGCTAAATATAGCAAATCCCTTCAGCTCGCTATCGGAAAAATAAAAAAATAAAAATGCCCTAGATTCCTTCAAGAGAAAAACATCTTAAATTGTTGTTAAAGCAATTCGAGCGTTGTTATTTTAGAGCTTTGAAGAATCGTATCTATTTTATGTTTGAGAGAACATGTTTCATAACAAGAAGTGTTTTCCGTATATCCCCGCTAAAATAGAAAATAACCTTTCTTAACAAGGAAACTAGCCTTGTTTCAAGAAACAGATTCGTGCGTGAGATCGGAAAACTGGTATTTTTCAGATTTATTTAGGACTTTTAAATATTAAAAATTTTCGGTGTCCAGAATATATATATATATATATATATATATATATATATATATATATATATATATATATATATATATATATATATATATATATGTGTGTGTGTGTGTGTGTGTGTAAGTAACATGCCAGGTCAGACCCAAGAAGATAATCGAATTAATGAATTAAATACCTGACATGTCATATCAAAATTACTTATCGTAGGCCGGGTAGACAAAAGACAGTGGAGCTATTCAGTCTGACCATTTTTTATTAAGCTGACAACGAATCGTCTTCTCTGTACAGTTACAGAATCCAGGAAGCCTCATCTCTCTGACCACAGGCCATTATATAACTTTCATAGACGACTTGTCATGTGACTGTTCAAACGAGCAGTGATTCGCTGTGCCTGGATCTCCGGACTTGAAAACTTATATAATGAAGAGAGATTATCTCCAAATTTACGGGGATCGTATAGTATCTACCGAAATCAACTCCTTTGTTCTTAAAATGAAAGCGAACAACGTAATTAATCTACGCACAAGGAAATTTAAAAAGAATTTAGAATGTTGAAAGGGTTTTGTGGTTTTATATGTTATATATATATATATATATATATATATATATATATATATATATAATGGAATCTCGATCTATCGATTTTCAAGGGACCGACTGAACTAAACAATAAATGCGGGATCATAACAAAGCAATGTGATCGTCGGGACTGGGTGAAATACAAGATACATACGATAAAACGATGATTCGGAGAACGATTGACAGAGATCATATATATATATTTTCATTCTTGGGCCCGTATTCGTAGGATAGATGCTATCCCACCCCGTAAGGAAAAGGTTAAAGGAGAAATTGTGGAGTAAGACTGTGAGATTATCATTGATAACTCTTTAACGAACGTAGTTCATTCCAGATGTCAGGATAATGTCACTCTTTTCCAATACTATCGCCATATAGACCACTGATTTAAATTCTAAACCAATTTAATTATTTGATTAAGGCCCGAGGTAGCCTAGTGATAGAACGCTGGGCTTGGGACTGCGGGTGCTCGGTTCTAATCCCGATGAACGCCATTAAATACCTTCGAGCATAGGCCGGACATGGGCTTTAAATCTGTAGGTAGGAAAGCCCTTCCATGAAGCCAGAGAGGGTGGGAAAAGATGCGAGTTCCCCAGATAATGCCCATCGGGTGCTAGGTCAAAATTGAGGGGGCATCAGTGGGTGGTGTTTGTTTCCTATACTGTGCCCCCATTTAAAGCAAGCAACGATTCTCGTTCGTAGCTATCAATGTTTTCAACGAGTCTCATTGGTCATCCGTACTTTAAATGATTAATGTAGGAATGTTTACACTGACAAGTGCCCCACATTGGCAAATAATTGACAACATTTCTTTGATTAAAACCAGTAAAATGGAAGATTGCAATAAGTTTATTTATTAGAGACTTATCTACACCATAAAATGATTATTATGATACGAGAATTTTCCCCACTACATATTTTTAAAATTCAATGGTCGTCAAAGAAATAACGATAAGTAGGTTATTTCTGTTCAGCTACAATATGACAAGATAAAAATATATAAAACATTCCTAACTGGCATTCAGTGATGAATAAAGAATAACAAATTAACAGAATGATGCTAAAATTGTTCTACTCAAAAAAAAGAAAAAATTTTGCAACCTTTAAAGAATTTAGACAAGGAGTCTGGGCAAAAATGATTTCCAGTCGAATAAAATGAATATATTACTTTCTCTTTAATATTTGACTGATACAAAGATTAGAGTGCTGGTGGATATAAGTTTCATTATTATCCAGATTTTCTAATTAATTTCGTGGAATTACATCGAAAATACTCAAAACTCATCGGAGAGTTTCTGTCTATATCCTCCTGTATAGTTTTGTCTAAAGTTCCAGCACTTTCACCGCTTCTTTGTACCGCTGATCTCTCTAATTTAGCAGTCAAAATCTTCAGAAATACATTTCCTAAATATTTGATTATTCTTCTGATTCTGGAAGAGTACGTTAATCCTTATTCCACTTACAACATCATCCACCCTTGACCCTGACAACTGAATACGATATCTTCTATTAAATCTTTACTAAGACTATCTGAATTTATTATTAAACTAGCTGAATACCCGTGCTTCCCTACGGAGTACATTCAAATTAAATACAACGGTCAATGTATGCAATTAATGCCAAAAAAAAGTTATAAAAAATTGTAACAGATATTTTTTATAGACAAAATAATGTAGAAGAAAATATTCAGATTAAATACAATGGTCAATGTATACAAATAATTTGTATGTTTAATATACATAAAATTCTTATAAAACTTCCATCTCAATTAGTCTAGTGGTGAAAGTTTATCTTTTACCGTATTTTAATATTTTTTGTCAATTTATTTCGTTGTTAGGCGCGTGACGCAAAATTAATTTAAAGTATCACAAAAAGAAATGAAACCACGTGATCAGCATTCAATAAATTAAATTCTAAAAATTGATCTTTAAAAATTCACCAAAAATCAGAAAATGGAGGTAAGATACGAAAAGGTTCCATTTTGAAGGAAATTTTTATGATCTTTCTCGTGATAAAAATTTTATAACCCTCGGATTATGATTTTAAATGCAAACTTTAAAGAATATTCCAAAAACGGCTTAAAAATTTAATTTCAAAAAAATCTAAGAAGAATTTTTCAAAAATCTCTCTTAGTGCTCCCCTACACTATAAGAAGAATTGCCATGCAAAATTTCAGCCCTTTATGTCCAGCGGTTTGGTCTGTGCGTTGTCTGTCAGTCAGTCAGTCACTTACGGAACTGTTATATATATATATAGAGAGAGAGAGATAGATAGATAGATAATACTTCCTTTTAAGTACAGGGTTAGCAAGAAATAAGTTTCCCACTTCAGAGGGCTCTAGGAGCGTTCTATTGGTCCAAATGAGATAAAATTTTAACTATAAATAATTCAAATGGTGCGCTTGATATTTATTTAAAAGAATAGTACGAAATTCCCCCGATAGGTTTGGTCCGTACCCTTGCATCCTGAAGAAGTGACAGTATGGTGGGGTTTTAGGGCTACTTTTATGATTGGACCATACTTCTTGAAGAGATAACTGCAAATGGAATCCAAACCTGTTCCATCACAGGACAACGGTATCGAGATATGCTGAGGGATTTTGTAATCACACAACTTCAACAGCGTGGATGCCTTCAAGACATCTTTTTCATGCAGGATGGTGCACCTCCTCACATTGATCGTCATGTAAAGCAATTTCTAAGACAGAATTTCACAGATGCACAGGTTATAATCCGTCATTTTCTCACAGCATGGCCTCCTCGTTCACCAGATATATTTCCACTAATAATAATCGGATCCACTTGCAACTTTTGGTTGTGGGGCTTCCTGAAGGGCCATATCTACCGTAAAAGGCCAGTATTCGGCAATATTTTCTTGATATTCAGGCAGACTCACTCCGGTTAGCTGTAGAAAATATGGTTCTGCGATTAGAGCTTATTGTTGAAAATTAAGGGAGACATATTGAGCAGTTGAAATTCTACTTTTTTATTATTATTTAACATTTACAAATTATATTAAATGTTTTGTGTATTACAGCGCTACCTATCGGCAGAATTTTGTACTATGTTTTTAAATAATGTCAAGCGTATCATTTGAATTATCTTTAGTTCAAATTTTATCTCATTTGGACCAATAGAATGCATTCTAGAGCCCTCTGAAGTTGGAGACTTATTTCTTGCTAACCCTGTAACTTTCACAAAGCCTGATAGCTATTATACACATGTCATACCTCTGACTTACATTCCAATAATTTCCTTTGACAGCTTTCCGCCTCTAAGCTTTTGATCGATAGTGTATGTCATTATTCTGTTGTATAACCGATTATTATTAGTGAAAATATATCGTTATCATCAAAATAGTCCTTATGATCATTTTTGGAAGTTAGATGCCACGCTGCAAACAAAGGTTGAAATTTAGTAAGAAAAATCTCAAGCATGCATCAACTTATTTACATGGTTGATGAATAATGCCTATATGACTTTAATTTTACTTCCTTTTAAGTAACCTTTAAAAAACTAAATCGCTATCATACACATGCCATACCTGTGACTTACATTCCAATAATTTCCTTTGAGAGCTCCGCCTCTAAGCTTTTAACCGATAGTGTATTGCATTATTCAGTTTTATAACCGATTATTATTAGTGAAAATATATAGTTATCATCAAAATAATTCTTACGAATAATTTTTAGAAATTGGATGTTCCTTTGGTTGGTTCCCATTCGTTACACAAGGGCTAAACAAACAGGCTTCTAAAGTTTAAAGCCGATTTCAAACGTCTGTAAACACCTATTTCAATAGCAGGCCCTGATTCCACAGAATGTGTTACCATAGAGCAGCACTTGGATCTTTTTGCGCTTATATAGGGGAAGAATTTGGCCTAAAAATGTCATGCCAAAATAAAATCTATCGATTTTTAATCGATTTATAGTAGATATTTGATTAAGCATTCAATTTAATATTGCACAATTTATACATTTTTATATAAAAAGAATACAGAGAAGTAATTTTTAAAACATCTTAAGGTTTCCCCCAAAGATTAATATTTCGTCAAACATTAAAATTCCCTAATGGCATGTAGGTTTGATAAAGTACCTACATGGTTAGTAAAAAGTTTCTAACTGAAATTTACTATAAAAAATCGCATTGCTGTATTATTAAAATATATTTAAACGTGGTATTTTCAACATAAATGTTCAGTATATACACAGTTAAAAAATTATAACTGCATAGGCACTGCAGTTCATTTTTTCTCAACCAATTTACTTTCTATACTATACCAATTTTCGCCTAAATATTTGTTTTTCTACTTTAAAATTAATATCATCTAAACTAACATTATAGAATAAAACTCCACAAGTAACATCTAGATGTTTTTTCCTTTGCATAGGGTGAAAAATTATGCTTATAATTCACCATTTTTTACATAAATGTCATACTGCATTTTTAAATAATTGTACTGCTCCGTCGTCCATATATCTCATTCTGAAAATTACTACTTTGTTATTTACTATTTTCTCACTTGGTATCAATTTTTTTTCTCTTTCGTTGAGAGCAGACGTAGTTTTTCTTTTTTTTTTCCTCGAGTCTCTTTTTCAAAACTTTCTAAGCTCATTGACTTTGATTTATGTTTAACGTCTTTTTTTTTGTTTGTCAACTCTTTTCTTTTGTGTGTCGTAGGAGTCTTTCATCTCAGTTTTATTGTTGATTCCTCTTGTCTAGTGTTTCGTTCTATCTATTTTTTTTGTAGGTCCGATATTTAATCATTCGTTAAGAAAATATTTTTTCAGTTACAATAAAGTTTAAAAAAAAAATACATGTTCTTTTATTTTTCCAAAAAGGATACATACACCCTATTAAGGGATTGATTTTTTTTATTTCAGAAAATTAGTATAAGTGTTCAATAATTAAAATGGTAAACACTTTCAGCGTTTTAATGAGTGAAGTGGGAAACATTTCAATTCTTTTAACAGCATGTATTCATTGTTTAAAAAAAATTAAGCTATTTTTTTATTATTGAATGTTTGTGTTTTAAATATTGTAAATCTATACTTATATATAAAGAGAGAGCGATTTTGTATGTGGAGGGTAATCTCCAGAACCACTGCACCTATTTGAAAAATTCCTTCACTGTTTGAAAGGTACATTATTCCAGATGGACATAGGCTATATATTATGTATATCTGATCAGTAGAAATATAGTTAGGGGCTTAATCCTAACAATCTCCAATGTTACCGCTACTATCTTCTACCGCTTTTTGTGCCGAAGATTTCCACAATCCTTAGCGTGGTGCTATCGCGGTGGGCTTCTGTTCTGACGGTAGCGGTTCGAACCTAGCCGTTCTCCGGCACGCCTTTTTCTTTTAAAAAATTAATTTTAATTATTAACTAACGTAACATTAATTTAAGGTATTATTGAGGTAAAAATATTTACAATTTATTGGCTATCAACTGGAAATTTATTGGTATAATATTTTGTTCAACCCGGACAAAGTCGGGACGGGCCGCTAGTAACCTATAAACACATTTTGGAAGCGAAAAAAATTCAAACCTTCAGAAACAACTAAACAACAAAAAATGTGTTTAGTCACATGTAATACAAATTCTACAAAGAAGAGAAAAGAAGAAAAATCAAATATTGTTTAGATCTCATCACAAGAAAATTTGAACAAGTTTTGGAGTCGACGTTTGATATGAATAATTATCTTTAGTTGAACCATTCCCTATCTCATTCTTCCTGAAATACTGAATCCACTGTGTAAGAGATTTTTTTGACATTATTTTGTTTTTCTCAAGAAGTTAAAACAGAAGACCGAACAGGAAGTGTGGAAACCCCCAATGTGCAGAATAGCTTTGATTAATATTCTCTACATGCCTGTCAGAGTTCACAGTCATTTAGACCAGTGTTATTTATCATTAGTTTCATTATGGGTTAACCTGAATTAGTTAAGTTATCATAAGGTTTAAAAAATCCGTTTTTGCTTTTCCTGCTATGCTAAAGCCGTGCTTTAGCGATAATTTCAACAGTAAGTTCGCGGAAAAAAAGCAGCATATTACGAGTAACACATGAAAATCTCAGAGAAAATCAAATTTAGTTTATATTCTATATAAAAAATAGTCCCCAAATTTTTCTTATTTAAATCACAACAAATGACATAATTGTACAATATAGATTAATGACCCTCAATTACCATGAATCTACTAAAATTGAAAAGTTACGTTTGAGTTTTGGAGGTTTTATAGATTCTTTATAATGAATAACATGGAACAAATTCATTACGGCTTCTCTGTGCCCTAATAATGAATTTTAGACACACTTTAGATTTTCGAAAAAGCAATCGGTTGCTGATCTGTGCTAAGCTAACAAGCCACTGACTATGGTCATAGAAACAACTGAATGTGATTGACTATATAAACAAACTATATAAGTTCGAGCGATATAGCATTTAAACAGTCATTTTCTGTGGGTATTAAGGAAATGCACACTACCATAGCTACCAGGAACATTGCTTGGAAAAAAATATTCAGGAGGAAACACAGAGGTCCACTTTTAGTAAACACCACTGTGGTAATATAAGGCCGGGGCTATACCTTTCCACCCCCTATTTCCCTACCTACGCTTCTGGCGTCAAACAAAACAAAAGGTGGTACAACAGATCACTTTAGTACGTCTGTCCTTTATCGTTTTCGATAGTATCTTTCAAACAACGAAACACCGATTAAACTGAATTTTGTTATTTAATTTTACACCATGTTGGACATTTTTCTCAGTTCATGACAAAGAATTTTATTCCATATCGTTTCGTCGGTACAATTTACTTTTAAAAAGTGTATAAAAGTCAAACATGCTCGGAAATTGAAAGACATTAGAACTGGTACTATAGCAAATATTTTTAACTAGCTTAGGATTGGGTAACTTTGTAACACATAGTATTTTTTTCGTATTTCGTATCTTGCGCCGCGCCTGGGCAAGCAAAGAACAGCGCCAACAGCTTGTCCAACATACAGAGACACCTAGTGGTCAGTGTTCGAAGCTTCTGCACGCAATTTGTCTTCGTTGGCCAGTGGATTGTTCAAACCTGTTGTCAAGCTATTGACCCAAACTTCGGAAACTTAGTGTGAGGAAGGCTAACACCTTATACAACCAGCTACCACGGGTAATTATTTTTTATTGTCAATATGTTGGTTAGATTGTGGAGCAATATAACTTTTGTGTAGGGATATTTCTGAGAGATATGAGAACATAACCTAAATATCGAAAAGTGACGGGGTTACTTTGTGACACATTGACACTGTCACAAAATAACCCACAAAGTCAACCCACCTCCTCCAGCCACTCGATGTTGCATTTTTCCGTCCTCTAAAATACCACTAGAGAGAAAGAAGTATTGACTATTTGGGAAAATAACTACCCGAAGGAGCAGAATGTACCGAAAGGCAAATTTCCACATCTTCTCAAAGAACTGATGGCTGCCCTGGGCACCCGAGGTCTCTTTGATGTCAAAGATGTAGATAAAGCTATCCAATATTTGTAATAGGTATATATAATTGTGTATTAAGCTTTTGATAAGCGTTTTACTGTCTAACTGTGTGTCAAGTAATTTTTTCTCTTAGATTTTAAGGCGAAAACACATATGTCACAAAGTAGCCCTACTCGGTGGGACATCTTTGTGACACATTTTGACTTTATTTTCTCAATAGTTATTAAAGATCCGGGTTAGCACAATACATTATTACGTAAGGAAAGGATGTACTGATGTTTTGCAATTGCTCATTTTGGGCTGCTTTTAAAATTGATCGGCTGGCACAGGAAAAAACTTAAAATCCGTCACAAAGTAACACCATCTTACGGCATACAAAAGGTTTGATGACTTTGCATATTTTTAAGCATATAACAACTAGGGTTTTTGACCCGGGTTTCCCCGAACTCGAAAACTCGGGTTTTTCAAGGATTTTACAAACCCGAAACCCGGGGAATTTTTAATCGAAACCCGGGGAATTAGTTATTTATCTAATACAACTGAATACCAATTATATTCCTTAATTTAGAACTAAGACCGAATTTAACAAGTCGGACTCGGTACGGCTCTCAAACAAATGAATAAAAAAGCAATGAGACGGAGTAAGATGGAGATATATTGGCGGCGGCGTACCCCATAGCTCTATTTTACTCAAGTTTATGAGTTGGGGATTCCCAGCAGCACATGCGTTATGCCGCGTGAATTGCGCAATACTTCACGACCATGCCTGCTTTCTGTGGTTTGTGTTTGTTTAGTCTAGTTATATATCTCTTTGTATTGTGTTCTCGCTGCTTTCTATTGCGTAGTTAAACAATATTCTGTGGACCCACCCATAAAGAAAGCGCTTTGTGTGCAATAGAAGGAAGTTTTTTTAAGTCCTAGAGTGACGCACTCGACTTGGATCTCTCACCTGATAACGAGCTAACATGCTGCTCTCGAAATTAATATTTAATTTTATATTTTTATGCAAATAGTAAATAAACTTAGCTAGTTTAGATAGCTCTCCCACTCTCGATTTTAACTGGACTCTTCGATTATTTGGAATTGCTCTGATTTGAAATTTCTTCGACCTTTGGTTTCTTGGATATACACGTTGGATTTCGATCGGCTTCAAATATTATCATTTTTGCAGTTATTATTCTTTTATTAGGTATGTATTTATTTGTTTTAAAATAACATTTTAATGTGGGTATACGCCACCGGATAATTAAGTGCATGTTTGCGCACTTTTCTGATGTTGTGTAGCTTAGCTGAGTTAATTACAAATTTTAATTATTCGATTTTATTATAGTTTAAAATCTCTAAAATGAATATTTTTGAGGACGTAAGCTCGAAGAGAAAATCTGGAGTATGAAAACATTTTCTGTTTAACAAACCACAAGAAACAGCAAAATGCAATATTTGTTCATCAATCCTAAAGGCTTCGGGTTCAAGTGCAAAAAGTATGATAAGCCACATGAAGACAAAACATCAAATTGAAGTATTAACATGTTCTAAATTTGGTGATGACGACGAGCCCAAATTGAAATCTTGAAAAATTGATGACTGTTTCACAAAAAAATGTACAGTCTGTTGAAGAGGTTATAGCAAAATTAGTTGCTGTAGATGGTATGACATTTCATCACCTTCCCAATAGTTCATTGATAAGACGAACTTTTAAAACATCTAGTGTGCTCCTTCCTAGTAGTCCTAGCCAAACAAAAATTTTATTTATGAAACGTTTTCAAACTGTGCAGAGCAAAATCATTAAAAAAATCAGAGAAATCAAAGAGGACAATGGTCGGTTTTCAATTAGTTTCGATGAAACCACATCAATACGAAACAGTAGATTTATCAACCTGATTATACACTATTCCACCGGCTTCCAATCTCTTGGTCTAATTAGAGTTATGGGAAGCGTAAATGCAGAACGAGTAATTCAGATTGTAAAAGAAAGGCTCAGCGAGTATGATATTTCATTGGATAATGATGTGGTAGCTTCAATCACTGATGGTGCAAGCATAATGTTGAAGTATGGTCGTTATACTAGCCCATTCCATATTGTTTGCATGGCACATCCTATCCATTTGGTAGTCTGTGATGTTCTGTATAAAAGTTCAGAAATTAGATCAGAAGAACAGACTGACCAAGAAAATGAGCAAACTGAAGAATGTGACTCTGACTATGAAGATGAAAATGAGGATTCTGTTGAAGAACCCACCGAGTACAAAGACAACCAAACAATATTTATTCCTGAGCTTCAAAAGATTGTTGTAAAAGTCAGGAAAATTGTCAAAATGTTCCGAAAGTCCCCTGTTCGTAATGATACAAATCTGCAACCACAGACTTTGGAAACCTTTGGTAAAGAGAAGAATATTTTGTTGGACTGTAAAACCCGATGGAATTCTCTATTTAAAATGCTGCAACGTTTTTATGAGATGAGGAAAGAAGTTAAAATTGCAATGCTTCAACTAGATTATCAATTTGATCTCAATAATCAGGAATTAGACAAGATTACAGAATTATGTGATGCACTTACTCCCCTTGAAGTCGCAGTGCAATATTTAAGTAAAGAAGATGCCGATCTTACTCTCTCTGAAAAAGTATTAGCATTTACAGTGAATAAGCTAAGAAATCTAAACACTCCTATCACGAATGCTCTACTTCAAAAATTTGAAATTCGATTCAAAGAGCGTCGAGACCCAGAGCTGGCTCATCTCATTAAATTTTTGAAAAATCCCGATTTCGTCTATGAATCATATGATGAGTTTGGTAGTAAAATTTTTAAAAACAAAATATTTGATCTGGCAACAACCTAATTAAAACGACTATTCAACTTAAATGATAATGGCTCAGAGTCTGAACCAGAAGTAGCAGTTGAGGTGAGAGTTAAAGATGGAATTGAAGGTGATGCTACGAATAATGGTGCTTGTACTAAATAGATATCCCTATCTGATGAGCTTAGTATGTTTCTGCAGGAGAATGATAAGGAATATCATAAAAAATCAAAATCTGGTGCATATATCATAAGAAAAGAAATTGAGTTGTTTTGGGCAACAAAAAGCCGACCTGAAATGCGAGATAAACTTTGCAGGTCTTTAATAACAATTCGACCAACTTCGGTGGAAGCAGAACGAGCATTTTCTGTAATGGGCCTCTTTGCTAATAAACTCAGAAGCCGACTCAATGATGATACGTTGAGTGCAATGATGATTTTAAGGCAGTTTTATAAAAAATTAGGTATTTGTATCACTTTTATTTATGTT
This sequence comes from Dolomedes plantarius, assembly GCA_907164885.2. Classification (NCBI taxonomy): domain Eukaryota; kingdom Metazoa; phylum Arthropoda; class Arachnida; order Araneae; family Dolomedidae; genus Dolomedes; species Dolomedes plantarius. Next base: position 174,301,588 of record OU015495.1, on the reverse strand, counting down.
ATACATATATTTATATGTTAATTAAGATTAAATTTATTTACTGTTATTTTTTATATTTGAAATTCTGAAATAAATTAAATGCCTCTAATAAACTATTTATTATTTTAGTTCTTTGCTATTGACCCCCTGGAACCAACTCAGTAAACCCGGGTTTTCCCGGGTTTTAAAAAAAAATACCCGGTCAAACCCGAAACCCGGGTTTTAAAAAATTGCTCAAAATCGAAAACCCTAATAGCAACCGGGCAAGAAAAGTGACATAAGTCAAAAAAGGGAAAGTTTGAGGTTGTGTCATTGAAAAATATTCATGAAGTGTCCCATCGTGCACGAAAAGCGACATATCACTATCTCGCAATTTGTCCACCTGAGGGCAGTTGTATCAGTTTTATTGTAATGCTAGTTCAAACTGTATAGTAGTTCTTTCAGGTGATTTTTCTCAAATGCTGCATTTTTGAGTTGTGTCACTTTTCTTGACGGGGTGCGATATGTTTCACCGTCAAGTATAAAATAATGTATCAAATATTTAAATCTACCAATAATTTCTAAAGAAGCGTTTTCCATCCTTTGGCAATTCAGTATTCTTCAGCTTGAAGGAAAAATGCAAAAGGAAAACTATCCGAGCTATAAATTCCATATATGGGCTTGTGGCGGCCCGGTCTATACAGCGCGCTGGTTTTCGGGCTGAGGATTCTCGGATCGAATCCCGGCTTAGCGGCACGAAAAATGCCTCCGTTTGTGTCGTCCGTTCATAGGGGGTAATGTTGTCCGCCTATATGGTACCCCCCATAATAAAATGGAACGAAAAACTGCGGCATAGTATAAGCGAATGTTTGACGACAAGTGCCTCCGCATTGGAAAAAAAATAAATAAATTCCATATAAATATTAGAGAATATTTTTCCAACACGGCAAGAACTTTGTTCTGGGTACATTTACCCAGCCACATCGAGAATTCGTTGTCTAATTTATTATTGGAGCACCATATATGTGAGCTAACATTTCTCTCTACGAAGAGAAAACATGGGCACTTTTATCCCCTATCCAAGTTTCGATCCAGAGCCCACATCGTAGAAGCCCGAGACGTTAACCACGATGTGGCCGGTATAATATAGAATATGTTGTTTTCTAGTGCGGAGCGTTTGCCAAGGAAGACATTTGTACTATAACCTCGAGTATCGTAGGTTGCTTTCGATAGGGGCACCGTATAGGTGAACCAAAACCCGCTCAGATTTGAGCGAACACTCCCAGGGGGTGATATATGGGAGGCTCATACCTTCTACCACCCTCTCTGACCTGATATAAGGACTTTCCGGTCTATAGATTAAACCGGGTACTTTTCCATTATACCTACCTGCCGCCAACCTCATGCCGAGGAAAACCCGTTCTTCTATGCTTGTAGAGACCGGGGTTGAATCTCTGGAAAATCAACTTATAAATTTCTATGACAGCGTATGCAAGGAGTTGACTGATATGTACATAAAAATAAAATTTGAAGAATATTTAAAGATTTATTTTTGATGTAGCTCTGTCCTTTTCTTACATACACTTATATAGAGTTGTTTTGTCCACTTCTTACAAACACATCTTCATGTAAACGAAATTGCCTGAGGAAAGGAATAACTTATAACCATATATATGCCACTGAAAGTAGAAATTTAGCTTGCAAAAACTAATATGTGATGAGAAAAGTCAGCAATTATCTTTTTTTTCTTCTATTCCTTTGGGTTAAACTTTAAAATTCAGTTCGCAAAAGTGGAAATGTGGTGCCAAAAGTGAGTATTTTTTGCAATAATTTTATTTAATTGGCGACCTTTTTTATTACGTTGATGACAGGTCTGTATAATGGGAAAGTACCATTAAAGGTTCCCATATCCAGACTACACAAGAGGATATTTAATGACATTCTTTGGGATTCGAAGCCCAACGCGCTACCACTAAGCTACCTAGGGCCCATATTAGTGAAAATCAAATATTGGCCAATTCAGCATTCATTTTACATAGAATGCTGAAGGCGATATTTTCAGTATTCAGTTTTACTACGATCCAAATTTTTGATCCAAATTCTGAATCCAAATTTCTGAAAACCCTCATTTACATATTAGTTATAGGGAGGTTAACGAAGTCGGTAACTTCTAAAAACATATAAGCCTTTCAGATTCCTAAAGTTGGTCTGCTTTGATTTCCCCTTTCTAGAGACTCCCCTGAATGATTACACTCATTTCCTACTTTCTTAAGTTCCACTCTTGTCATGGATCTTTGTAGCCGTCCGGAATCGGCTTTAAGCCGTAGGTCCCGGTCTAATTAGCCGTCGTGTAGCAAAAAATTGACCGTAGCGGTCCAAACCAAACCAAACCACACCTAGTTTCTTAAATAATTCTTTCATGTGACTTTTTTTTAAATTTCATATGGACTCACCATGCAAGTCTTTCCATGAATACAGAGTCAATCAAATTTACTCCCTTCAACTGATTTGATTTCCCTCTTATGAAACTTTGAATTAAATTTTAAATGAAAAACTTTACATGAAATTAAAAAAATTACGATACAGGAACCTACGGCTACTTCGAGTTGTAATAAAACGTAATGTTCAAAACGTAACTGTCTAGTGTAAAAAATTTTCACAGGAAGCTACAAGGTCGTAACTCCTACTGTTTGGTTTTGGAGCGCTACGGCCATTTTTTGCTACACGAGGGCTAATTAGACCCGGACCTACTGCTTAAAGCCGATTCCGTACGGCTACAAACATCCATGTCAATTGTGGGACTCGAACCCACAGACTCTGGTACCGAAGGCCAGCGCCCTAGTCATTCAGCCATCCCCAGGCGCCTACTGTTTGAAATGCTAAAAAGCAAATTTATAGCATCAGAGGTAAATTTAATGCTATGCTGTCAATTTGCGTAAATAATCATGTAGAGTTTTAATAATTTAACTAAAACTACGTGTCGGAGAAAAGGAATTCAAGAAAAAATATATGAAAAATTATAAAGCAAACAGGTTGAAACTGAGATGCAGAAGCTAATCAAAATGAATCCACACGTTGATTCCTCAATCTCTTTATAGTATATTTTACTTTGGAACCTTCATTTTTTCTAATCTTTCAAGAAAAAAAATGACTGTTTTTGTCTCAATTTATATGCATGGTCAACTCGCTAACCTTGAAATATCACATTTGAATATTTTTCAATTTAACTTTCAGATATCACGCTTAATAGACTGTACTATTTATATCTCATGCTTTATGTAAGAAAATTTTGTGCTAATGTGTAGATATAATCTGGGAAACGGTATTTTATTATGGACCCCTATGCCGGACTTGTCCATCACTCTCATATACTTACCAACATCCAGAATTCTGTTGGGAGGGTTGAAGAAAGGGTTAGGTTTCTTTGAAAAGAAAGGCAGATCTAAACGGAGGCAAGCATCTGATGGATTGCATCCGCCAGGTGACCTAAAAACAAGAATTTTCAATCCCAGAAGCTCCCTCAACGTGTTTACGAACGCCACAATCCATTATATAAAGACCCTTTTGTTTTGGACTCAAAATCTTCCTTTCTGCACCCCGAAAAAAAAGTAGTAAATGACTAAAAAAGGGCTCCAAATCCAAAGAAAATGACTCAAAAATAGCAAAGTAAAGATGCTTACCAAAACGCTATCATTTCCTGCGCTATTTTAGAACAAAGTATCTGAAAGTTATAGATCGTTCGAGACGAGAGAAAACGTTCTAATGTCTCTTTTGACTTTCCCCATTTGATGACTCTCAAGTTTTATGACGTCATAAAGCAGAATACAGCTAGATAGCAGCTTACTATTTTAAATTGTCCATTCCTCCTTGATATGGGACAATAATCTAATTAATGTCTATCTGCGATCGTTAAAACTCGAATTGGGGGCGATATATTGTACGAAGGTGGTAAAGTATTCATGCGCAAGGTGTAGGGTGAATATTAAAAGAATTCCCGGCTTAAAACTGAGCCGTAAATTTGTGTTATTTCAATCAATATAACATCAGGCGTTATGGGCTGGAAAGCGAGATCGTGCGAATTAGGATTTCATAATTATTAAAAGTTTCTAGCATTTTAAAACATGTATAAATATTACTTACAGAAAATGAGTGTTTTCGGTTCTGCTGAGTCTATCGGAAAAATTTGACGGACGCATGAAATGTTTGAATGGCCGATATGCATTAAACATATGTTTATATTTTTCCTCTTACAGTACCGAACGGATTTATCCCATAATCCGTTCCCATAATTCATGTAAATTGAATTAAATAGTTCCTGAAAACCAGACAATTCCCGTATTACTGGAAAATTTATAAATGAAAGGCGATTTTTTATACAAAATCTTTAAATTCGAGAGACATAATTTAAAACAATAATTAGATAAATGCATTGAGCTTTCTTTACATGTGTGATACATTAATACAAAGGTCGTGAAACTGTTTTACTATTCCGGCGAGCATTATACTGTGGTACCTCGGTACAAGTCGTTAATGGGTTCCAGGAGACACGACGAGTATCGAAAGAAATTTTTCCCATAAGAAGTAATGTAAATTGAATTAATTAGTTCCTGAAAACCAGACAATTCCCGTATTACTGGGAAATTTATAAATGAATGGGTATTTTTTTATACAAAATCTATAAATTCGACAGACATAATTTAAAACAATTAGATAAATGCATTGGGCTTTCTTTACATTTGTGATACATTAATACAAAGGTCGTGAAACTGTTTTACTATTGCGGCGAGCATTATACTGTGGTACCTCGGTACAAGTCGTTAATGGGTTCCAGGAGACACGACGAGTATCGTAAGAAATTTTTCCCATAAGAAATAATGTAAATTGAATTAATTCGTTCCTGAAAACCAGAAATTTCACATTTTACTGTGCAATTTATAAATGAATGGGGATTTTTATACAAAATCTATAAATTCGACAGACATAATTTAAAACAATTAGATAAATGCATTGGGCTTTCTTTACATTTGTGATACATTAATACAAAGGTCGTGAAACTGTTTTACTATTCCGGCGAGCATTATACTGTGGTACCTCGGTACAAGTCGTTAATGGGTTCCAGTAGACACGACGAGTGTCGAAAGAAATTTTTCCCATAAGAAGTAATGTAAATTGAATTAATTCGTTCCTGAAAACCAGAAATTTCACATTTTACTGTGCAATTTATAAATTAATGGGGATTTTTTTATACAAAATCTTTAAATTCGACATATATAATTTAAAACAATAATTAGATAAATGTATTGGGCTTTCTTTACGTTTTCGATACATTAATACAGAGGTTGTGAAACTGTTTTACTATGCCGGCAAGCTCATTATACACTGGTACCTCGGTACTTGTCGTTAAGGCTGCTATGTACTAACCCCATTGGATTCGCTCACCTCAATGTTAACCTATGGAGAAAATTTGTCCACGGATTGCCGACTTGGATTCAAAGATTTTTTTTTTTAAATTGTACTCCGTCATAGAGAAAGAAATTTTACATTCGTGTACATTTTTCGTTTTTTTAAAAAAATGCAATTAATATTTTAAAATTTAAATTATTCGGAGAAAAATCTGGTATAGTATATTTTAAACGCTCATAAATTCCTTCGGTGGACGAAATTTATAAAATGAATCCTGTAGCTCTTTGCAGAAAACTTCAGGCTATCTGACAATACCAATTTTATTTGATTATCAGCATTTATGTACCTGTAAATAGTTGATAAAAATATATTTTAAATAAAAAATTTTGGGGCAGCACTTAACCCCCCTATAGAGAAAGAGCCATTACAAACCCTCAAAATATCAATTCTAAGGGGGGGTGGAATTCTCGAATTGTCAATTGGACTCCTCCCACCATAAGAGTCTGCAAGCAGAGTAAAAGGGAAATACGATTTCTTTCTTAGTACATAGCAGCCTTAATGGGTTCCAGGAGACACGACGAGTACCGAAAACGACGAGTACCGAAAGAAATTTTTCCCATAAGAAGAAATGTAATTTGAGTTAATTATTTCCTGAAAATCAGACAATTCACATTTTACTGGGCAATTTATAAATTAATGGGGATTTTTTATACAAAATCTTTATAATTCGACAAACATAATTCAAAACAATAATTAGATAAAATGAAAATAAATTTATCTTCACTCAATCGGTGATATCAAAATCAATTTTAATTCTACCTATGAGGTGATACTGTAGTGGCAGGATGTATAAAAGCGATAAAAGCCCCCATTCGAAATCAACAATAATAATAATGAAACCTCTGTTTTTTCCAGTTATTGCAATTAATACTGAAGAAACCAATATTCACCGGCAGGAACTCAACTCCAAAGGTTTTAGTTGCTATGTCGTTCCATTTCTAATGCACTGGAATACAAGCATTAGAAATGGAACGGGTTAATTGCTGGAACTGTATTTTAACTCAACTCCAAAGGTTTTAGTTGCTATGCCATTCCATTTCTAGTGCACTGGAATACACCAATAATTGTTAAAATACAGTTCCTGCTTTTGTTGAGGTCTACTAGTTCACAGTTAGTTACTTACAGGTTTCTATGCTACATTTAATTTTTTAACTGGCCAGGACGGTTCTAATAAACTTCTTTCGATTCGGATAAGTCCCATGTACAGGGTGTCCATAATTAAAGTTCCCTATTTTAAAGTTATCTATAGTCGAAACTATTGTTCAGAAAGTTATGAAATTTTGTGAAGGACATATTGAAGGGGTCGGAATTTGTTTGAGCGAATAAAAAAATTAGTTCAAAATTTCTCCAACAGAGGACGTTTTTTGATGAATTACACATTTAGCCAACATTTACTATAGTTACAAAAATTTATTACAACAAGATATGTTCAACATGACGGCAATCATTTTCAGCTACCATTTGAAATTGTAAGATAGCATGTTCTATAGTTGACCGCATTGTGTCCGGGGAAATGCTCAGAACATGTCGTAAAATGCTGCCTTTCAGATTAGGTATAGTTCTTGGTTTAGCAAGACTGACTAGATGTTTCACATGCTCCCAAAGTCAAAAGTAGCATGGGTTGAGGTCTGGGGATCGGGGAGGTCACACATTAGGAAAGTGGCTGCTGATGACACGTTCTTCTGTAAAGTGATTTTTGAGAACATTCTTAACACGAAGGCTAATGTGTGGAGGAGCTCCATCTTGCATAAAAATTGTGCGTCAAAGGCACTCATGTGATTGCAGATCTGGAACAATTTTATTCAGTAACAAGGATGCATATCGCTCCCCGGTGACCGAGCATGTTACTGGACCTCTAGGACTTAATTCCTCGAAGAAATACGGGCCGAGAATAAAAAATGCAGAAAATCCACACCACACGGTTACTTTCGGCGAATGCATCGGAACATCTAAGATTAAACGCCGATTTTCTGGTTCCCAAATTCGGCAGTTGTGAGTATTCACTGAACCGTCCAAATAAAAGTGTGCTTCGTCTGTCCAGAGGATATTCCAAGGCCATTCTGCATCAACCTCAAAGCTCACAAGAAACTGAAGTGAGAACCGCAGTCGAGTCTCGAAATCATGTGTAAGCAACCTCTGCACAAATTGAAGCTTGTACGGATAATACCGGAGGATATTCCGCATGACCTTCTGGACAGTTGAACGGGACAGTTCCAATGCTTCTGCCACACGACGGACACTGGTACTAGCCTGTTCGTTGGAAGCTTTGTCCTCTTCCACCTGAGGCGCAACCTTCTCTACAGCTTCTGCGGGAACATGTTTCCTTCCTCTTCCAGAACGAATGTTAAAAGAGCCAGTTTCTTCAAATTTGGCCACCATTAATCGAAGACCTTTAACAGTCAATGGACCTTTTCGTATCCCCCTTCAAACTCCGAAATTTTCGTAGATCAACTAGTACTGAATTATCGTTTTGGTAAAACAATTTTACTAACAAAGCTCGATGTGGTAATCGTAACGATGACATACTGATTAGCAATAGCAAGCACGCTGAAACAAAATCTCCATGAAAGTTTCTAGGTTTTATAACAGCTTCTGCTCTACGTCGACTAAAATTAATTTGCATATTTGTTTCTTCTTCGTTCCTTCAAATCTTTTGTCCGAAAATTTGTTATCGAACAAGTTTCCGATCGACTTTGCAATCACTTTAAAGATTTTAAAATTTAATGAGTATGAGTTATTGTGTTAGGGTGACCTATGGATAAAAATATGGTGAAATCTTAAGTAAAAGACCAGTCGTAAATGTGTAATTCATCAAAAAACGCCCTCTGGGGGTGAAATTTTGAACTAATTTTTTTTATTCGCTCAAACAAATTCCCATCCCTTCAGTATGTCCTACACAAAATTTCGTAACTTTCTGAACAATAGTTTCGACTGTAGACAACTTTAAAGTAGGGAAGTTTAATTATCGACACCCTGTATTTAATCAGTTTAAATGCTTCGAATTTCAGTATTTTCAAACTGTGAGCTTTTTTAAAACAAATTCTTTTCTTGGGACTATCTTTTACCGAAAGAATTAAAATTTCTGTCAATAATATTCAACAACATTTAAATGCCTAAAACATTAAGCACATTTTTTCATTAATTTTAAAACTTCATACGACGTATAATAATTTACTTCTTAAATAAATTTACTTAAACAAATTTTCTTTAGGCAGTTAAGAAGAAACTGTCTACAAATTTATCTTATATTAATGTCAATATCAACGATAATACAAAAGTAACTTTTATTTTCCATGTTTACCTTCATTTTCGTGGCTATTAATTTTGGTGTGGGCGTGTACCAAAACATTTCTAGATAATTTTTTATTTACAATATCTTATGTATGCAGTTTATTTTCATAACAGTTATCACCGATATCAGAATTACATTTGGTATACTTGAATATGTTCTTAAAACTAGTCAAACAATTTCCTATTTCAATAATCTGAAATTTTACGGCTAAACTTATGTAAATAACAAAATTCACCTTTGACGTAGATTTGATAGGATAATATTAAAAGGTAATACAAATGTAAGCAAAGCAAAAATTAATTTTATTTCTTAAATCATACTAAATAAATACTGAAGTAATTAGCAATTATATTTCATCGAGAGTTTTTCATGCGTAATGTAAACTACGGTCAAAAGAAGTACGTCTCTTTGAAAAGTATTAAATACTAATAAGCAATTTCAGGAAAGGGATGAAAAGCTTTTCATGTAAGGAAACAAATATCAAAATATACAATATTAATAACATTTCTGTTTCTAAAGCATTCGCTGATATCCCTTCCTAAACCCATATCTTTACAAGAAATTGTGAATAGCATTTTTATGCGCTGTCATTGTAATCAAAATGTGCAAGAAATTTGAATATAAATACATTTTGCTTTCACAAATATTTATTTTCTAGAATTAAAAATTTATTGATTGACAAAAGATATGCTCCAACAAGAAAGTATCTTTGAAAGATGCTGATATGAAAGAATCCGGAAATATTTACATTTAATCTTGATGATCCCGATTTTAAAGAGGCTTGAAAATTATTCTGTTTGTCCTTTTACGCAAGCGAATAGATAGACTATTTTTCATTTATGAAACAATGCCTAAAGTGCAGTCTAAAGATGAGCGTTTCTGATAAAGATTAAGAAGATCTATTGTCTCGTATTTTCCGGCAGAAATGAATCAAATGTGCGGAGGTTGTTTGCTGCCATTCCCATAGGTAAAACCAACGCATTGTTACTCTTTATAGTAATTATTACCTTAACAAGCCGTATTATCAGATATGACATTTCAGGCCTGAATAACATGAAATGGAGATTAAAAGATTTAAATAAAGAAAAAACTAAAAATTATTTCAAAATTATAAATTTTTTATTTAGTGATTTATGGATGAGACAAGTGACAGATGATAGACTATGGCTATACTCTTTTCTATTCTATATTTCACTGAACCATTCAAAACCTCCCCAGGTGTAAAAATACACTTGTGAGGTTTTAATTTGCTTTACACGTAAAATCTTCATTGAGGCGTTACATTGCTTTCTCACCCTATTATTAACTTTATAGGACCATTAGGAGGTGTACGTGAAATTTTCGAACTGAAAAAAAAATCAGCATAAATAAATGATAAACTCAGTAAACTAAATAAATGATAAAATCAGCATAAATAATTGATAAAAATGGTATACTTTTATAAAAGTGAAAATTCCACGTTCTGTGTCACTGGCTTGTAAAAAAAGGAGTAATGTGTATGAATTGTATAATTACAGAATTGAGAACTTCTCGCCTCACCATTATAGTTCAATTTTCAGAATACCGGTCTCAGGTTTGGGAGTAAGGGTTTGAATCCCGGTTTTTGAAATAGTCATGTTATTCTCTACGACTAACATAGTCAAATACATGTACTTTTATACAGACATACACATTTCAAAAGCCTCGCGTTGGCCACAGATAGCCTAACGGTAGAGTGTTGGCTTTCGGTACTGAGGCTGTTCAGATAGTATCCTGACAAGCGCCGTTAAATACCTTCGTGTCTAGGCCGGATATGGGCACGTTAAATCCGTAGACTGAAAAGTCCTTCTTTGGGGTCAGTAGGTGGGGGAAGGTACGATCCCCCCAGATGTCGCCCCTGGGAGTGCTCGGTCAAAATTGAGGTGGCACCTGGCTAAGTCGGACTCCGACCCTTGTGGCGCCATTCTAAACCGGATACGCAAACCCTTAGCCTGCGAGCCTGTAAGAAGGGCCTTTTTATCGCATGGGTAAATCGGGACTTTTCCCAGGGCCCCCTGATATCTAGGGGGCCCCAAAACCCCCCTTGGTGTATGCACCTAGTACTTCTAATAGTATGTATTTTTATAAATGTCTGTAAGGGGGGGCCCCCAAATAGCATCTGCCCAGGGGCCCCCAGCATTCATAATTGGGCCCTGCCTGTAAGGACATGGTGTGGAACACATTTATCGCTAGGGGGGGCATAAGAAACAGAAACAACAACAACAACAACATAAACAACAAAAGTTCCGGATAGTTAATACTAGATTAAATTATACGATATGAGTATTCTGACTATCTACTCGAAAATTCATACTTTTTCATAACTTTGGTTATTTCTTCCTTATTTATCAAGCAAGTACCAATTTGATCGCAAACATGCGTTTCACGAATACCGACATAGCGTAACGAAATCCACTGAATTATGACTAAGATTTCGAAAGTATGTCCCTGGCATTTTAAACTTTACTAGTTGGTACCCGTCAAAACATGACGGCTAGATAGTAAATAAATGTACTAATACACAAATTATACTCAACACATCATTACCAAAATCATAATAATGCGCAGAAACAAATTAATATGTTTAAGCGGCCTCGTGCTTAGTGAGTATCTAAAGCCAGATTTAAAAATTCCACTGAGCATGCGCAGAAAGCAAATTTTTAATTGTAAATTATCGCTAACTAAACAGCACGAAATAAACAATTTCCATCAGGTTTAATCTTATATTTTACAAACATAATTATAATAAAAACAAAAATGGCAGAGAGAGATCTAGAGAAACTCCTCGGCACTGAAACATGTCATTGAGCATGCGCAGAAACAGTGAATTTCTAAAGACAGATTGAAACATGCAACTGAGATTGCGCAGAAATCAAATTTTAATTGTAAATTATAGCTTATTAGTAAAAATTGCAGTTACAAAAACCAAATTTGAGAAATCTACAGATTACAAACTTTTGTTTAAGACCAAAATGAAGTAAATTGATTCAGTAGTTTTCTCTCCCGGACTGCCCAAAAAGTCGGCTTAGCAACTTAAATATATATATTTCTGAAATAATTTATTTCTTAGGACCAAATGCTTCCGCCAATTATATATTTATTAACTTTGTTGAAGAGGTTGGACCCTCTGTCTGCTCCCTCAAAGAAATTGCTTTCAGTTTGAGTCTGCCTACACCCATCCAGATTGCACTAAACCCCTTCCCAAAATTGTACCGGAATTTCTATTTTTTGTTCTGGCTTCCGTAGTTTTAACTCATATTTCTCGATCAACATATTTCAAAAATTAATTCTTGTTCGTTTTCAGTTACCTCAAGTACATGGTACAACAATCTGAAGATAGTTTTTGTTTTTATTCACTGTCAATTTGAAAGATTACCATGCAGAAAAAAATCTCCATCTCAGTCGTATTGGTGTCTTCAGATTTTAAACCCTAATCCTGGTGTCATTGGGCACTCAACAGTGTATCATACATTTACGATAAAATTGGTACTTGCTTGAGAAATAAGGAAGAAATAAATGAAGTTATGAAACAAAGTATAGTTTTGCGAATAGATAGTCAGAATACTCGTATCATACAATTTAACTTAGTATTGACTCAAGCGAAGGGCATAATATCCAAGTGCTCGGCATTGGCAAACAACAAAAACAACTTAGAATTGACTAGACGACTTTTGAAAAAAGTATGGTTTTACGAGTAGATAGCCAGAATACTCGTATCATATAATTTAACTTAGTATTGACTGAAGCAAAGGGTACAATATCCAAGTGTTCGGCATTGGCAAACAACAACTTAGTATTGACTAGACTTTTGAATCAAAAGCATGGTTTTACGAGTAGATAGTCAGAATGCTCGTATCATACTATCTAACTTAGTATTGAGTAGACGAGGATTTTGATATGTATACTATATGGATATTTATGGATATATCTAGCAAGTACTCGTCGGTGTTTCTCACAATACCCCCGTAATCAAGAGTTCTTTATGGTGTAAGAGTGCTTACTTAAATCCCTCTACCTCTCCCTCCTTTAAAGGAGGGAGAGGGACTTCAAACATTTTATGGAACGCAATCCAAAATATCCTCCGTGAGCAGCAAGATTAAATAAAAGCAAAATTTTAACCTTGGACATATAAAGGCAAATGTCATTTTGTACATAACATCGCCATAAGCAACAGAAAAACATGTATGTTAATCTCGCCGTAGGGTATAATCGTAGTTTACTGATTTTATTCTTCATCTTCAGAATCAAAAAGCCTCAATTTAGCCACGACTGATAATGAAAGATGTTTACGTCGCAACTAACTCATCAAAACTTGGTTTTCCCTACGTATAGTAAGAACCTGTTAAAATTGATTTCGGAAACCCTCCCGAGAATTTCTGGTAATTAGAGAAAGTATGACTCAGTGTCTGGAAAAGCTTCCATCTCGAACAAAGGAACTTCGTGGACCTAGTCTAGTCAATTTTAATCTTTACAGTACGTTCCTAAAATAAAAACTAAAATTAATCCATCCTGTTATGTGCATGTTAAGTTAACAACATTGATTTGTGTACTTTTAGTTTTGCCGTATTTAATGCATATTTAAAATTTATTGTTTGAATTTTATTTGCTTAGGTATTTTTAGGGAGAATTAATGGTATTAAGTAAAATATGGAGGGTGGGCTAAAAGTCAAGAAGGAAAGAAAAAGGAAGATGTAAAGGAAGTTATAAAATTTTCATAACTTTCTTTAATTTCAAAGAAGACCTTGGATTTTTTCAAAGATGACCTTGGATATTAACCATGGACAATTCACAACTGAATAGCGAACACAAATTCTGAAATTTTATGAACAATGCCAAGGATCAATAATTCTGACAGTCTGGACAAGTTGGAGCCTCTCGGACGTCACTCCGGCATATTCTGAAAACCTTGAACCTTTTTCCGTACAAAATCCAGTTGGTGCAACAGCTGAAGCCATCAGATTATGCCCACAGGCTGCAAGCTCTTCGTGACTTTTGGCTCGTGACTTTTGGTATTATTATGAATCAAATGAAACTCTTAAAAAAATAAAAGAACTACCATATTCATTTTATACATATTTTGATAAATTTCCAAAGATCAATCTGGAAAGTCTTTCAAAGATATAATGCTTGAAAAGCCAGATAAAAGGATTGTAAGTAACTCAGAACACACGAAGTGCCATCTTTAAATGCACTTCGTGTATTCTGAGTGTGTTGTCATGCATTTACTTCTTTAAATGCATAACACAGTCAATAATCAGTTATACACTAAGATCCACGGTCAACAAATCTTGCGTTTACTGTTAAATTTATCAGACTTTTCTGGTCGTGGCCTCCTATTTGAAATTGAGCTTAACGCAAAGGCATTTATATGTGAAGTTCAAAATCCTCCAGCAGTCGTGTACATGAGTAGTAATAATTATAGAAAGCGGGGCTTGAAGAAACAAGAGTGGAAAGGATCTGGTGTTCGTTAATAAATGCGACTAAATGATCTTAGACAAAATAGGAAATGAAATATCTGTGCAATTTCTATGTTTACTATAAACTATAATTTATCATCTTTATCTTTTATTATGACCTTTATCTTTTCCTTTGTTAATTTATAACACCATACTGTCTCTTTCATACTATATAACAGTACGCATACGCAGTTCTCACTGACGTCAATTATTCAACTGATAATAACAACAAATTAAAGAATTTTCTAATGGCTAATGCAATAGTTTCAAAACAGCAGAACCTAAGCCGCTTCACCTGATTATACACCTGGAAGAGACAGACGCCCGCCTAAACACAAGAGCACATTTCACTCATTAAAATATTTTCTCCGCTGGCACTTACCTAATAAAATAACAAGTATGCTAATGAACAGAAATATATTTTCTTTATTAGCTTTATTGCCTCGCGATATCCCAGATATATTATTTTATAGTAAATATAACATATCTTTTGAACAAGGCTTCGTTGTCTGTACCCTTTTGCCCCTCTAAAATCAAATAAAAATGGGTTATGAAGCTCAAGACTCATTTTCCACTACCCTTCACCCGTTATCTATCATAGTAAAAGCCAAAAGTTTCAAAGAGAAATCTCTCCGAAACGTTTATACCCGTTTCATTCTAAATAATATGCAGCTGTTAAAATTGAAACAAGAAAGATTAAGCACACCATTTAGAAAATATTCTAATTTATTATTCGTATTTCCGAAAGCGGGAGGTATAATATTCTTAATCGAGCGCTTGAATTCAATTTACAAGTAATTTCGAATCTTTGTTGCTGCAATAAGTTATGTTTCTTTTTTCATACACCAGCACGTCATAGGTAGAAGGGATTTATCAAATTTAAGTAGTCTGATACGCTCTGAAAATGTAAATTTGTTTGTTAGAGTATTTTAGGAAACTGATGTGGATCGTTAAAATGGAGCTTTAAATGCGATAACGAAGAATTTAAAGGTGATATTTACTTAATATTTGCTTTGATGTGACAAAATGCTTGTCATATAATGATCATTGCGTGGTTAAGCGTAAGTATCAGTTAAATGTAGAAAAGTTTCAAACGTTTATATTTCTTCTTTAGCGATTTCATTTTGGGGGTCTTGCATTTAATGTGTGATTTTTTTTTCTAGCAAAGAATAATATAATCTAATTATTACAAAATTTGTTTTTAACAGGCTTTGTTTTGTGCGTACATTTACCTCTCGCAAATAGAAAAAATGGGTTTCGAGTCTTAAGTTACATTTACTATAACTCTTTACCAGTTTTTTACCATGCCACTATTCTATATGCCAAAGTCCATTGTAAATTTTGCCCACTATTAATTATACACCATTTTTTGATGCCTTTTTAAGTAACTTTACTATTCGTTCAAATCTGAAGGCAAATTTCACCAACTATCGATCATAGTTTTACGCTATTTTTTAAGTTCTTAAGGCCTCTTTTTTATTGTCCAAAGTCTACAGGTAAATTTTAACAAATCGTAGTATATATGTCATAGTATTAATTTTTTCACGTTAAAATTAATGCGGGATTGTTTTTGAGTATAGTAAACTGGTACTGAGTTTTTCAATCAAAATTATGTATTGTACATTAACCTTAGAGGACCCTCCGGCATAAACATCCCAAAATCCAAATTTTCCCACGTGCTTTCAGAACATAGTACATATTGCGATGGATTTTTTTTCTTTTGTTAACTACTTTTTATTAATTTCACTTTCCTACCCACCGTAGTCTACAAGCAAATTCTCCAATAACATCGCCCTCTTTACCCTCTCCCGAGACGCTATACAAAAAAGAGTCCGTGTTAAAGAAAATAGGCAAAACAAGGTTCAAGTACTGTTCCTGATACTGGAAGGTAGAAAACTCAAGTATATATTTCGAAGCCGGACATGAGCAGTTGATATCAATCCAAGATAGCAGGTGTTAACGTTCACCGCGGCTTTCAGTACCTAAGATCTTAACCATCAAGGACTTTGAGCCAGTACATAGGACGGCTTCAGTCCCTGGTGTAAGAGTTAAAACTGTGCATGCATCAATTAACCTTTTCCCTACGGGGTGGGATAGCATGTATCCCAAGATTACGGGCCTAAGAAGGAATATATATATATATATATATATATATATATATATATGTATATATATATATATATATATATATATATATATATATATGTATATATATGTATATATATATATATATATATATATATATATATATACATATATATATATATATATATGTATACAGTGGAATCTCGATCGACCGTTCTCCTAATCATCGTTTTCCCCTATGTGTCGTTTATAACATATTGCTTTGTTATGTTCTCTCATCTATCGTTTTCCCGCATTTATGGTTATCAGTTCAGTTGGTCCCTTGAAAAGCGATAGATCGCGATTCCACTGGACAAATATGCATGCATATATATATATATATATATATATATATATATATATATATATATACACTGAAGTGCCACTGAATTAGGGATACCTACCTAGTAACGAGTTGGGCCTCCTCTGGCCTTGATAACGGCTGCCACACGACGAGGCATAGATTCAACAAGTTTCTGGAAACGTTCCACGGGAATGGCTTGCCAAATATTGGCTAAACCTATCCGAAATTCAGTAAGGTTCTTTGGGGCTGTGTGATGGCCTTTCACGCCTTGTTCCAAAACATCCCAAAGATGCTCAATAGGATTTAAGTCTGGACTTCTAGGGGGCCAATTCATGACAGAGAAGTCAGAGGAATGCTCATCCAACCAGCCAGTAGCCAACCGGGACTTGTGAGAGGTACAGTTGTCTTGCTGGAAAACTCCATTACCGTGCGGATAACAGAACAGCATAAACGGATGGAGGTGATCACCCAGCAACTCTACGTACCGAATTGCATTGAGGGAGGTTGGTACACGTACCAAAGATCCCAAACTGTGCCACGAAAAAACACCCCAGACCATGATTGAGCCACCATGCCCTTGTACAGTTCCAGCCAGGCATGCAGGATCCATGGCTTTATGAGCCTGACGCCATATTCTCAGCCTCCCGTCGGCGTTAAGTAGTCGGAATCGAGATTCATCACTCCATGTTACTCGTTTCCAGTCCTCTACACTCCAGTCTCTGTGCTCTCTTGCCCAGGCAAGACGTGCAGCCCGATGGCGAGTATAGAGCAATGGTACTCTCGTAGGTCGACAGCTCCCGAAACCCATACGGTAAAAATCCCGAATTATCTAACATACCTAACATAAAATATCCCGAATTATCTAACAATATTGCATTTAATCGACACCTTGTAAAAGCAAACCCTTTCATTATTTTTTATTTATTTAGTTTTTCATGCGATTGGAGTAGTAGACTGCCATCCAGTTTTTGACAGCTCACTACGCGATATGAATACTTAAGCTACTTGATTCATTCACATTCAAGTTTGTGTACTTTCAGAATTTATCGCAAAAGTAAACAGATTTTTACAAACTGTTAAATATACAGCTAAGAGCATCCAATTTTTTTTAGTTCTGAATGTTTTATAGAAAAATAGGCTGAACAAACGTGATTTGATGGAGAAGATATTAGTTTTCAGGTAAAAAAAATTCTGATCCACATCTGAAATTGAAATTAAGCCTAACCGGCCGTTTGTTTACTGAGGGCTTCAATTGAAAGATGAGTACAGCCCGGAAGTGTTATACAGAGACAACGGCTATTATATATAATACTTCCCCCGTAATGTAAGGAAATCACATTTTTAATGCAAGTTCAGGGCTTTTTGTCATGTTCACAAATTGCGTTTCTTCCAATATGCACATAAACATATAATGATGATGTCATTCGTACACTATTTCTCGAAAATTCAGAGAATTCAACATCCATACGTAAGTTAAAATTTTTCAGTCATGTCAGACACAAAAATGAGCTTCGCGGAAAAATAATTTTTTAATTTATTTCAAAACAATCTTTAGGGAAAATTTTATCCAAAATTTTATCCAAAAATTGTATTTCACTTGGAAAAGTCATTATTACGAATTTAAAAAGCTATTACTTTACAAAAAAAATATGCCAAATGCCTGTTATGCTCCACAAACCGGTGCGAGGAAAAACACAACGTTACATTCAACATTTGAAATTTTCAATTGTAAGATGTTCCTACAGGGAAATTACACCGAATAATAGTTCCTCCAGAAAAGACTAATTAGCTCCAAAGGGACCTCAGTGTTTTACCTTCCGTCACTTGTACGTAACTAAATTTCGGCTCAAAGGAGAATAAAATGCCGCAAAATATCTCTTTTTGTTTCGACGCTGCAACAGGCTGTTCAGCAGTATTTAGTCCCGTAGGAGTTATTATGAAGCAAGATAAAACGTTTTCGGGAATCCTCTTGTTAAAACAAACAACCAGTTACAGAAGCGGAGCTCTCCGGGTGACTGAATGCTTCCAGTTCAGAGGCTCGTTACAAAAATAAAGGCCACGCGGCAGTTAATTCTTAATATGTTTTGAAAATGTATTTCTCTAAGCTTCATAATCCACAGAAATATTTAATATACGTGCTTTCCTTTCATATTTTTTTTTATTATTTTGTAAACTAAAGAGTCGCCGTTCGCTTTGCGGAAAGAAATTACTGAGGTCTGGGGAGATCATTGAGAATACATTGAGGACCCCGGAGGAGTAATTGTTGTATTTCTGGGCTCAGGTTCCGTCGTTCACACAACTACGACAAAATGCATTCCTAAGGATTTCTGGTCTTTCCTAGCATGCAGAGATCTATGCGTGATCGATTTTAAAATTCTACTGTCTGTTCTCCTCCCTTCAGATATGGATCCCATACATCTATATATATAAAAGAGCTTGTCTGTTTGTTTGTTCGCTATAGAATCATAGACTGTTTCACCCACCGGGACCAAATTCGGCACAGTTAATGTTTTGGACCCGAGAAACTTAAATCAGGAAAAACGAAATTTGGGGCTCAATAATTTTTTTTAAATTAATTTTTTAATGTTTTTATGCCCGATAGAGGTGCGTCTACCCCCTGTGGTTTCCCCTCAACCAGCTGCGTTAAGAGGGGTGGTTTGAGGATGACGGAGGGGGGGGGGGGTCAAATTCCAATGCGCGGGAGAAAGAGGGTTCGGAATGACCTTAAAATCAGACGAAGGTCCGCAGGCTCAAAGTTTCTTTCTTTCTTATTGTTTGTATATCATTTCAGTAGAAACGTGCTAAGCGCATTCTGTCTGGCCAGATGAACATGAAGAGCGGGAGTGCAGCCCAGTATTTTTTTGATGGAATGAATGAAATATTTTATATCTATATATCTACCCGGGCAACGCCGGGCGATAATGCTAGTTTCTAATAAAACAAATACAAATAAACCATATCTGATAGGATGTAAAACGCAGGATTCTATTACACTATACACTATGTACCTCTGTCTGGTTTAATTCTAATTTTTAGAGCAACGCTTTGACCTAATTCCTCTGCAAATACCTCTCTAGAAACTAATATAGCGGTCGAATATCTACTTCAACTACAACTGACTGACGTCAGCTTGGAAAGCGCCAGTAAGACTTTAAAAACTGCATCACGGTGAATACTAGCAGCTCTTCATTCTGTGCGCTCTGTGAAGAATGTTTGGAGCGAGAAACAGTAACTACACTGGTTATCAGAAATTAAGGAAAAGTCACAAAACTAGCGATTACTCAAAAAGTTAAGCGTAGAATTTAATGAAACTTACACACATTATACAACACATAGGTAGGTATAAAACAGCATAAAAAGAAATCGCCAGACAATTATGTTGTTATAGAAACTAGCATATGTATACAATGAACAAATTGGATGTGTCGGGTTCGTATAGGAAAAGTACCTTTAATATGGCGTATGATCCCCCGAGAAGCAATACAGCACATAGAGCGATGTGCGATGCTGTCAATTATGCGGTCTATGATTTCGGTAGGAAATGAGAGCCATTGCTCTTGCAAAGCAATTGAAAGCGGGGCTAGGGTCCTAGGAGGAGGATTGAGCTATACCTCGTCCTAAAGCGTCCCAAACATGCTCGATAGGATTCATGTCCGGTCATCGAGCTGGCCACTCCATGCGCTGAATTGTTTCCTGCTCAAGATAAGCATCAACGATGCGAGCCTTGTGCGGTCTCGCGTTATCGTCCTGTAGCACGAAAGCATCACCTATTGCCCCGGCATAAGGGCGTACATAAGCATCAAGGATGTCATCTCTGTAGGTTTGAGCATTCACGTTTCCACGGGGAAAAACATGGAGGCATGTGTGTCCATCCAAAGAGATACCACCCCAAACACAGACACTGCCTGATCCGTATGCATCTCTTCCACGGATGTGTGATGGATGAAAACGAGTTCCAGGTTCTCTCCAAATCAAAATACGCCTACTATCGCTTTGGAGGCTAAACCTGGACTCATCCGTAAAGAGTACAGCCCTAAATTGATCACGCGTTCAGTGGACATGTTGATGTGCCCCCTGCAAACGTTCCCGCCTATGGCGTGCCGTGAGCGGGACGCAAATGGCTGGTCGTCTCGCAAAATACCACCTTCGTGAAGCCTTCTACGCTCGGTTGATGTTGATACCAACCTTCCAGAGCTTGCAGCATGGGAGGATCTGCAGACGAAGCTTTCAAACGGAGTTGCGGTTCTATTCCTTAGTGCGCATAATGACAAATATCGGTCATCGGCACTCGTCGTAGTGTATGGCCGTCCTTGGCTGAACCTCCTGGATGCCAAAATCTATGAACCACAGACGGACTCATATTTAGCCATCTGGCCACTTCTGTCTAAGTTTGTCCTGCCTCTTGTCTCCCAATAGCTCGCCATCGCACTTCTTCGGTCAAATGATGCCTGGAGATCATTGTTAAAATTTGGCTATGCCAGATGTCTAATCTCAGCCTCGCAGAGACAATTGTCGCCTTGCTCTGAGACATGTACTTTTATGATCCTCGCAAATGACGTATTCCGACTCCAGCTCCACTATTTTGCATAATGTAGTATTGTTCAGCACCTTTTACTTAACAGCATATTCAAATTTTAAACAGATTGGCCTAGTTTTGAACGTGTTATCCCTCTCTTTGTGATTTTTCCTTAATTTTTGATAACTAGTGTACTTACGGCCTGTTTAAACATTTTGTATCATGCTATGTTAATTTTGTTTACAAAGGTTGTGTAATAAATAAAACGAATTAATTTTCTTCACTGATTCGGAGTCAATGGAAAGTTATTTAACCCCCACACTATTTAATTACAGCAGGCTTTGATCAACAAAGAGGAATATAGCATGTAATTTAAGAATATAAAAAAATAAACCCTGTTCGAGGACACTACAATTACTAAATTCATTTGGCACACCACAAAATGCTAAATTAAATCTCATTTTCCTACTCATCTGAGGAAAGCTAATTATTCTGCTTCGAAAAACGCCTTGCACAATGTCGTTTGTACCTCTGTCTCCCCTTGTTTCTACTCTGCAAGTACTTGCTCCTATGAATTCGCGGGGACAATGTAACGAAATGTTTCGAATTTTTGTATTTTCCGAACATGTACCATTGTCAGGAACGCTACCTTTCACCTTGCGTGCTACAAATAAGCTATAAATGTTCAATTAGCTGAATACTCGTACTTCACTACGGAGTACATTTTAGAATAATTACAATGAGAAAATAATGAAATTGCTTTTTAGGGGATTTTCTTATAAACAATATTTTTTGTTTCTTCATTGGGCGGAACTAATATCACCAGGCTTCGTCCTCGAACTTACGCTTGAGCAAGCTACGTAAAACTGACCTCGAGAGAAACAATTTTCTCTTAAATCTACGCCAGTGTATTTTGAAGTTTGGCCTCGAGACTTATTTATCGTCATGGCGAAAAATACTTTGAGGGGAAATTGCACGTAACTGTTATATATATATAGGTTTAATTTAATATCCATAAAACAAACTAATTTGAATTAAATTCTTTAAAAAATTCCGTCTCAATTAATCTAGTGGTTAAATTTTATCTTTTACCGTATTTTAATATTTTTACCATGCTTTTATCAACTTGCTTTCTTGTTTGTTTCTGTGTGTGTTTCTCCCTTACAAATCTTGCAATCGATTTTTAACTAACTTCCCGACTAGCTAGACATTTGAAACTTTTATAATAGCTCAGAACACGATGACAATGCATTTTTTAATATTTTTAGCCATCTTTAAGCAGATTTGAATCCATTTTCAGTTAATTTTGTTTTGTAGACTGGTACAGGCATCTATCGGCCGGGACGGGAACGAAAAGTTAAACGCAAGTTAACTTTCAATTAACTTCATTTTCTTTCAAGTTGATGGGATAATTCATGAAAAAAATTTTTTAAAAGTATTTATTAATACATAGAATTGTCAAATTTATATGATTCAACAGAAAATTTAAAAACATGGTACTATATAAAAAGTTATTTTTATCTTGTAATTAAATTACCCTGTTTTTATTTGTCAATTTATTTTGCTGTTATGCACGTGACGCAAAATTAATTTAAAGTATCACAAAAAGAAAAGATACCACGTGATCAGCATTTAAATTCTAAACATTAATCTTTAAAAATTCCCCAAAAATCAGAAAAAAGAGGTAATGATTCGAAAATGATTTCATTTTGAAGGAATTTTTATGATCTTTCTCGTGGTATAAATTTTGTAACTCTCGGATTGGTATTGTAAATTCCAACTTTAAAAAAGTTACGAAAACAGCTTCAAAGTTTAATTTTAAAAAATCTAATTAGAATTTCTCAAAAATCTTTCATAATGCACCCCTACACTACAAAAAGAATCGCCGTGCGAAATTTCAACCCTTTAGGTCCAGCGGTTTGGTCTGTGCGTTATCTGTCAGTCAGTCAGTCAGTTACGAAACTGTTTTATATATGTAGACTAGCTGAAAACCCGCACTTCGCTACGGAGTACATTCAAATTAAATACAACGGTCAATGTATGCAACTAATGCAAAAAAAAAAAAAAAAAAATAATAATAATAATAATAATAATAATAATAATAATAATAATAATAATAATAATAATATATATATATATATATATATATATATATATATATATATATATATATATATATATATATATATATACACTGCTGGCCACTGTAAATGCAACACCCTGAAGGAAACATGCAAATAACATGAAATTTACAACATGCATTAGCGGATGTGAGATATGCAAATGATTAGAATTTCAGCGCAGACGCACATCACGCGCACCTGTGGCACCGCTTCAAAGCGCTATTTAAGGCTTGGAGATTTCGACGATTTCAAGTTCGGCAATTGTGTTTTTCTTGTGGTTTTTTCAAAAAAACGATCAATTATGCCTCGTCGAAAACAGCGATCATCTTTTGATCAAGTATCCGAGTTCGACAGAGGAAGGATAGTGGCCTACCCAGATTGTGGATTATCTTTCAGGGAAATCGGTAGTCGTGTTGGACGAAACCAAACAACTGTAATGCGGATATGTCATCGTTGGATGCAGGAGGGTACGACGGACCGGCGTGATCGATCGCATCCACCTCAGCGCACCACTTCACGTGATGACAGGCAAATTGTGCGCATGGCAATGACGGATCGCTCAGTCACATCACGAACCATAGCACAGCACATGCAGTCTGTAACGCATCATCCAGTGTCTGCGCGTACCATTCGACGCCGTTTACAGCAGAGTGGTCTGTCCGCAAGACGTCCATTGCTTTGTCTACCCTTGACGCAGAACCACAGACGTCTCCCGCCAATGGTGCGATGACAGAAGGATGTGGACGGCAGAATGGAATGAAATTGTCTTTACTGACGAGTCACGCTTCTGTCTGCAACACCACGATGGTCGCATTCGAGTCTGGAGACACCGTGAAGAGAGGATGCTGAACAGCTGCGTTATGCACCGCCACACTGGTCCTGCACCGGGTATTATGGTATGGGGCGGTATTGGATATCACTCTCGCACACCTCTAGTACGCATTGCCGGTACTTTAAACAGCCAACGCTACATCTCCGAGGTGTTGGAGCCAGTTGTCCTTCCTTACCTTCAGGGCTTGCCCACAGCCATATTTCAACAGCATAATGCGCGACCACACGTGGCACGCATTGTCCAACGGTTCTTCGTCAATCGCCAGATTGAATTGCTTCCCTGGTCCCCTCGCTCTCCGGATCTTTCGCCGATAGAAAACATGTGGTCCATGGTTGCTCTACGATTGACCCAGATTCCATCCCCAGCTGCCACAGCAGATCAAGTTTGGCAACGTGTGGAAGCTGCTTGGTCTGCTGTACCCCAAGAACTCATCCAAAGTCTCTTTGAATCAATGCCGAGGCGTGTGGCAGCGGTGATCTCCAACAATGGCGGCTACTCTGGCTACTGATTTTGGCAGGAACCACACTTCACAGAAGTCTACAAATTTAATCATTTGATACTTGGTCAACATGTTATCTACAAAATAAATTTGGTTGTGATATCTCTTGTCTTTCTTGGTGTTGCAATTTGGGTGGCCAGCAGTGTATATATAATAAATACGACGATCAATGTATACAATTGATATAAAAAATCAAAAAAATATATTTATAAAAAAAGCGGACGGATATTTTTATAGACAAAATAATGTAGAAGAAAATATTCAAATTAAATCTAATAGAATACTAAAGAATATAGTACAGTTAATATAGTACAGTTTGAGGAACATAATATCTTTTACTGTATTTTAATATGTCCAATCGTGTGCCGCATTAGCAAGAAAAAAAATATTATTTTGTCTATTTAGATTTTATGCACGTGATTAAATTTATTTAAAGTACCAGAAAAATAAATCACGTGATCAGCATTTAATAAATTAAATTCTAAAAATGAATCTTTAAAAATTCACCAAAAATCAGAAAAGGGAGGTAAAGATTCGAAAAAGATTTCATTTTGAAGGAATTTTCATGATCTTTCTCGTGATATAAATTTTATAACCCTCAAATTATTATTTTAAATGCAAACTTTAAAAAGCTACAAAAACAGATTAAAAATTTAATTTTAAAAAATCTAAGAAGAATTTTTGAAAATCTTTCTTAGTGCACCCCTACACCATAAGAAGAATCGCCATGCAAAATTTAAGCCCTTTAGGTCCAGCGGTTTGGTCTGTGCGTTGTATACCAGTCAGTCAGTCAGTCAGTTACGGAACTGTTTAATATATATATAGATAAGACTAAAAGCCGGTAAGTATGCCGTCCAAACCATTCCAGTGGTACCTACCATTTCAGTGTATGTATATGCTAGATGGGCTAGATCAGACATTATCGCTCCTCGGATGAAACTCTGGGCCAACACCTATCCTTAAAGACTTACTTAATCATATATGACACCTTATGTACAAAGAATTCTATAACATTACTGAACCGGTCCAGTGATAAGAAAATAATATTTCTAACTCAGTATAACAAAGTAGAATTCATTTCTTCTTGATTAAAGAGCACAACAAAAGAATGAACAAAACTGCACCAACTACTCCAGGTTAGATCAACTCTTAACCATACTCCTATTAAGAACTGACACCACTTAATAACCTGACAGTAACTCAAAATATATCAACCTACGCTCCACTTTCCACGTACCTCTTTGTACACGTGGTACTCATCAGTCTTCTTTATATTTGCATCTACTCCAGATCACTTTACTAGAGTCTCGCTGGAGGTAGTCAGATTCATCTATAGACTATGTCTAATCCTAAGACATAAAATAATGTGCTGGATTCCTACCGCCATCCTCTATCAGTTCGCCTATAAATTTCTTTTTCCGGACCTACACCATGCATTTGAATCTCCATACTTCTGATAGCTCCTCACGAGAGGTTGTCAAGTGTTAAGAAAACATGATGCCAAAAGCATAACTTAATACCTTTCAGCCTTTTTCAAATCCTTGCATTTATCCTGATCCCACCAAGAATTATGCAGGATAAATATGTAAATTGCCATAACGATCAAGCACTAAAAATCTTTGTTAGTTATAGGCAATCAGCGGAGTCTTCTCTTACAATCCATTGACATGGACGAAAAATATTTCTCTAAATTAGATTGCCTGTAAAATTTTGCTTTTCATGTGATTATAGCTTGTTCGTATTTTTTGCTTTATCTCCGCGCCATTTTTAATATTCACTGCTCTTTTTTTCGTAGGCCTATATTCCGTCTATTGACTTTTGTAGAAAATAACTTAAAAAAACAATGCTTCCGAACGACGTGAAACTTATTTTTGATAACACATAGTAGTCAATTTTATATCCTTTTTCCCGCTTTTTCCTAACATAATCGATTTTCCAGTATAACCAACTCAGGAAGAAGATATAACTTTCAGTTCCTTCGAGGCGGTTTAGATATACAATAATGTTAGAATTTCCTGTTAGGGGGTATAATAAAATCAATACATTCACCATTACTATTTCTGACTACGCGCCGTTCAAATCCTGTGTTTAGAAATTAAAACTGCTACCCAAAGAAAGTATTGCCTCTCCAGAGCACGACTAAATTGGTGATGAACAAAATATGGAATACCTGAATTACACAGTACTCATAATTTTAGATCACGCCACCAAAATAACCTAATGTTAACTCACATTTATCTCGGACTCTCGTTTTATTCTAATACCCACAATAACACCCTTGAAACGTCTACTAAAATGTTACATCAAGCCCGCATCCGCTTGTCCGAAACATGTAGTGCCGGTCTACGTAGTAAGTTTCTTCGACCGAAGGTCTCTGTTTCTAGGTGAGCGGGAAATTCGGTTGGAATATTAGCTTCCTTTGACAAATAGATCTATCAGCATCATACTAATTTCTATAACAGTGATTGCTCTTTAATGGATCCTGAATAACAGTAGCATAATATAAATAATTACAAGATAAAAAGAAATTTTTATATACCATGTTTTTAAATTTTCTGTTAAATCATATAAACTTGTCAATTCTATGTATTAATAAATACTTTTTTAAAATGTTTTTGGATGAATTATCCCATCAACTTGAAAGAAAATGAAGTTAATTGGAAGTTGACTTGCGTTTAACTTTTCGTTCCCGTTCCGGCCAATAGATGGCTGCACCAGTCTACAAAACAAAATTAACTGAAAATAACTGAAAATTAATTTAATTCTGATTAAAGATGGCTAAAATTATTTTAAAAAATGCATTGTCATCGTGTTCTGAGCTATTCTAAAAGTTTCGAATGTCTAGCTAGTCGGGAAGTTAGTTAAAAATCGATTGCAAGATTTGCACTGGACAAACACACACGCAAACAAACACACAAACAAGAAAGCAAGTTAATAAAAACATGGTAATTATACGTTGGAACCGAGAACAACGGCAAGAAAAGGGTACAACGAAAACCTGGGTTGAAACAAGAAATAATCCTGAAGTATCTTACGAAGGTAACGCGTTGATAAAACTTTTAAAAACAGCTTGTAAAACCAGCACGATCTTCGTCCAATGCATAAACAATACAAAATTTAAATTTCTTTGTAATATCTTTAAGACAATATACCAATTTATTAAAATATTACTTTTCTAAATTGCAAAAATTTTCTTTTAAGAGGCTAGGCAGATAATTATTGGAATGGTCGTATCAACATATTTTAGCCAGCTATTTAAAGATTAAAAGTATAAATTTGTAAATGTCTATGATAAGCTTTTAATGACAAATTTTACATACTTCTTTAAACAGAATAGATGATCTGGTGTCAGTTCATTTTGTTCCAAAGATAGACCATTTTGCAGATGACAAAACAAAGTACGTTATCTACTTACTCTTCCTACTTAGAAAATAGTAATTTAAAAGTAGAAACTTATAAAAATTTGTTCGAAAGAGATTTTAAATTATCCATGCCTATGTAACTTGAACTGTTTGTGAATATTTAAAGAATTCCGCCGATGCAGATAGCAAACCATTCAAAGACAATTTTTATTTCCGTCTTAAAATTTCGAGCTTCCATTTACAATAACACCTCTTCGAATTGCAAAATACCTCACTGTGTATCGAAACCAATTAACAATGCCCTCTCAGGTAAATGAACCTTAGTTTTTGTTTCGGCATTTCATAAACGATAGAGCAAAAGTATGTGAAAATTTACTATTGAATAACTTCCTTCAAAACTGCTTCGCTGTTAAATATGAAATTTACTGATGGAAGTGGGTTGCCACTCTTGTGGAAAATAAGTGCAGGTTTTAGAGGATTAAATTTAGACAACGTCTGAATTTATTAACTTAAAAGTAGTTAAAGTGTTTGGTTCTAGAAACTAGTTTAACGAAAGTTATTCGATTAGGATAAATCGGTATGACTACAACAAGGTTTAAACTATTACAAAATGATTAATTTTATGTGGTGAATTATGGAAAAGTTATTAGAAAATATTAGCAATCATAAATTTGCCCGACGGAATAAAGCAGCTTTCTTTTGCTAGAAAATATTGGTACTCCGCTATAATTCAAAAGCATTGTAAAATAAATTTTATTTAATCCGTTATAAAGTGAGCATGCATTTACGACATACCAAACAAACAGTTTTGTACTTTGGCTTCAGCCGTATAATGCTTCTATGTATGGCAAAGGATCATGGAATCGATTCATACAAAACAATCTGCTACAAAACTATATCAAGTAAAGCAAAAAAGAGGAATTTGTGACCATTTGTTTACGAATTGTAGACTTTGTTTGAAAAGAGGCTCACGCGATAACATGTTCAACGTTCCTTACAGGCCTAACATAGTTTCTCGATTGAGCCAATAACAATACTGAATTGGATCATTACCACTAGAACTACCAGCCTATCAAAAGGACGGGTTATAACATTGGTAGAAATAGGTACATCTAAATTGCCTAAGGTCTGTTGTGGCCTTGTGGTACAGAGCGTTGGCTTTTCGTGCTGAGGGTGCTCGGATCGAGTCTCGGCGTCGCGCCACTAAAATACCTCCGTTTGTATCGTCCCTTCGTCCTTGATAGGGGGAAATGCTGGGCCCCCTATATGAAGCTCCCATAATAAAATGGCCAGCAAAAACTGCGATGAATAAAGATGAATGTCTATCCGACAAGTGCCTCCGCATTGGAAAAAAAATAACATCACAATTACCTGTAATTCTATTGTTAAAATAACACATAAATGAATAAAAGGTACAAATTTTTCAAATCAGGAATGGAGCAAAAAAAAAAATACACAAATTGAACAAACAGGAGGTGAGGTATTTGCCTCCTTTTTTTAAAATTTTCAATCTGTTTTATTTCATTTCTCTCTTTTGTCACAGCTTTTTCAAAATCTGTAAAAAGTAGGGCTTAGAACGTGGAGAATTGATTAGACCGCAGTGATCAAGTAGTTGCCGCAGTTTATCGAGTATTTTTGGATAAAGATTCGAAATTATAAGAGGGTCTGGTAAATAAAATTTACTTTTTTATTTTTACGCACATCACAATTTTTTCCACAAATGTGCCTGTGCATAAATATTAAAATGCCCGTGGAAAATATTCAACAATTTGAAGTTTTGTTCTAAAAAAAATAAGTTCCAAAATATAAAGCATTTTAATTATATACGAGGGTCATTTCAAAAGTAATGCATACTAAATTAATTCTTTTATACCAATTTAATTTCTCCCAATTTCTCTTTATATTCCTTGTTCCCCTGCTTCTCAATGACAGTCCCAACAACTAGAAATATTTTTTTATTCCTTGCAGCGTGCTACTTTTGTTTAGTCCTCTAACGACTCGGGTAACGACTGAACTAAGTTCTTCTAATGTGGAAAACAGTTGACTGCTCAAACTTTCTTTCGAGGTCGAAGTCAGGTGAACTATGTCCGGACTGTATAGTGGGTGAAGTAACACTTCCTAATTGCATTTCGCCAGCAAATAGGTCCCAACCTTTCCCACTGGTGGCCGTGTGATATCATGCAAGATGGGCGACCCACCATGAAGCAATTCACATCGGTTTTTGTGCATCTTTCGACGTAATTTTGGCATCCATTCACAATAATACGCTGCAGTCACACTTGTAGCACGCGGAACTTTATCAGTCATGATTCCTAGATGGTCGTAAACAAAGATCATCATTTGCTTCACTTTTGATTGGGCTCGTAACGAAATTTTTTTGGGCCGTGGAGAAGATAGCGACTATGCGAGACAAAATTTGATCTCTTTCAACGTCAAATAGTTGTTTCAACGACAAGTCCAGCCGTTTCTACTTTTGTTCAGATGTCAAGTAGTGAGAAACCCTTCGACCACAAACTTTCAAGCTTGATGTAATACATCAAAGATCATACCGTCACCTGATTGCAAGAACTAGGTAACTCAATTCTTTAAATTCTTGAAGATCTCAAATGTCTACTTCTTGCAGTGAGAAAATACTCGTCTTTCTGTTTGTCTAATTATTACACTGGCCAACAGATGGCATTAGGTTAGTAGCAAATTGAGTTGTCTAGTTATTGCAATCAATTCTTATGTAATTTAGCTATAAATAGCCAAATATCTCAAGAAAAACATTTGGGGAGTTACCTAGTTCTTGCACTCAGGTGACGGTATGATCTTTGATCTTCTACACTCACAGTATCCGAGACAAATGCAGACTCCATTTCAAAAATTTGTCACTTCAAAACAAAACACGATAGAAAACTTTCAAACACACATGAATATTTCCCTAGTTCTCAACTGCAAATGGTGAAAATTTTTATTCTGATAGCATTGCTCAGTGCAAAATAGCGCCATTTTGTGCATTACTTTTGAAATGACCCTCGTGTGTATATATATATATGAAATGACTCGAATGGTTATCTCCTAATAGAACACACATCGTGGCCGAAATCAATACGAATCGAATTCAACGAACAAGGGCACTTTATTCCATCAAAACATCCAACAAGGTCCAACTCTGTTCTCGCGAGCATACAAGTAGCTGTAAACGGGTTGTCAGAAATTGGCGAGGTAGGTTAGTATTGGAAAGGGGTAAAGGACGGAAAGGTTACCATAGAGAGAGAGATCTCGAATTACAGGTGATTAAAGATTAGAGGTGGTTAAAATTTTATTACATATATGTATATATATATATATATATATATATATATATATATGTTAATAAAAGAAAGTGTTTGTGTGTGTGTGTGTGCGGTCTCCAGACGAATCTATGTCACTTACAGCCATTAAATTTGGCACACAGGTAGTGCAGACGATGGGATGTGCACCTCGAAACCCGAATTTTAAATTTTATTCTAGAAAAATTTTTATTCATTTTTTTATGCAATATTTGGTTCTATTTACGCTAAGCTCCGCCAGATGGCGCCACGAGAGTGATACAGTATGCGCTGTATCGAGTGTGACATATTGTCTTTGCGATATTTATTGTGATATTATGATGACTGATGCAGTCTAGACTCGATATTTTGAATACATGTGATACTAATTATATGATGGAACTGTAGCTATTCTTACTTTTGTTCTAGGAAAGCTTCCAAAATAATGTTAATAGTAAAGTTCTTAATCACGTTAAAAGGAAAAACACATTTTTCATGATAATTCTTTCCTCCAAGAATTTTTTTTTTCAAACCTTCTACGGTAAATGAAAAATCGTGAAGTCTGTTCGACCCTCCAGCCATAGGTGACGCCAAAATCGCGTCTACATATCCCATTAATTTCTGCGGGTCACACTTCTATATCGCCAAAATGAATAGATTCAAATACTTAATTTAATTATCTCGAAATAAACCTCCATTACAGTGCAATATTGAAGTCGACTTTAATTCATCGTAAACAAGAAACATCGTGTAAAAACTATGTATTCGTAATCACTGGAAACAACAGGGCTTCTATACTTAAAATGCATGTTATACACGATTACTTGACAGACATAAGCAATACATCCATAAATTTCTTAATATTCCCCTCAAATATTAAAAAATCATTTTGAAACCTTTTTGGGTGTTTATTATGCTCCCTGGCTCCCGTCCAGGTCATAGAAGGCTTACGGACCTACGAATGCAAGTCTGGTTTTATGGTATGACAAGTGTCGGAGTCCGAACTAGCCAGGGCCGTGTCGATGGCCGAATGGCTAGGGAGCTGGTTTGTACCAAAGTTGGTACCAGACATTTGGTACCAGAGTCTGTGGGTTAGAGTCCCGCTAAAGGCAAGGATGTTCATAGCCGTTCGGTATCGATTTTAAGTAGTAGGTCGCAGTCTAATTAGTCCTCGTGTAGCAAAAAAGAACCATAGCGCTTTCAACCAACCGACTTAGCCAGATGCCACCACAATTCTCCCTGAGCAGTTAGTAAGCTTATGCCATCCTCAAACCCTTAACACCACAGGGAAGGTCTTTCCGGCTTACAGACTTAACGTATCGATACCAGGCATAAACACGAAAGTATTCAGGGGAGCTTGTCAGGTTTCAAAGTGACCACCCTTGGTGCCGGAAGCCAACGTTCTGCCCACTAGGATGCCTCGAGCCCACACTTTGGAACTATTAAAAGTTATTGCGTTAAACCAGTGTTTCCCAACCCTCAGAAGTCTGCGGACCACTAAGCCGGAAGTTGAACCATGTGCGGACCACCACCGACTTGAGGGGGGAGGACCTTTCAGGGGGATATGGGGGTATAGAATATCTCTCAGGCAAAAGGGATGCAGGATTAACATACTCACAATCTAACGTATCATATTCTAATAATAAAATAACCTTGATAAACTTTTAAGAAATTTTTATTCAACTCCTGATAGTCATCGGATATATTCTGCCCATCTAGTTCAATGAACATTGCCTTCAAACTCCCCATTTATTTGGTAACTTTTTTATATGTGGTGCCGGACCACTCCCGAGGACCACCTGCAGTCCTCAGACCACCGGTTGGGAACCACTGCTTTAAACTTTACTTCCATGAATACAAAATGTAATGCATGTAAATTCCACCTGGTATTTCTCTAGATATATTTATGCTCTATATCTGTCTTACATTACTTGCTACTGTCGTATTTTAGTTTCCCTAAAACAATCCTGCCTGAACATACTCACTAATGTATATTTAGATTAAATAAATGACTTTTTGAATTGTTTTCTTCGTGTTATTTTTTTTAACAAGTAAATAGTTTTAAAGTTTTAACATGAAATATAAAGCTATCCTATTGACATTAATACAATATTATAATAAACGTAAATGTTAAATAAATGCAAAAATCATGCCAAACATATCTCACAATTACTTCGCCTTTATTTTTAATGACCCCAGCGATCGCAAGTTATTGCTCCATTAATATAACCGCAGATTTATATCACTTAGTGATCTCCGTAATTACTCTTTAACCGCAGCATTAATTCACGAGCCCGACTCGACATCTGTATAACCATGAAAATGCTAATATGACATACCTTCGCGTTGTTAAATTTCTCAATTGACATCGAACTTTTCGGTAAAATCGGTTTTGAGCACGTTGCCATTCAACTGTGATTTTGTCGCGATATTGTTCAAGTATAAATGAAGAGGGTTTTGCCACTTGTGTTTAGTCGAGTTCTCGGTTTATACCAGTAGAAGTGAATTGCTGAGTTTGTAGACTGGCGGGTTTCTTAAAATCAATAGTTCGGATTCCGTGTGCGCATATTTTACCGATGAATAATGAGATCGCCTTCTAATAAAAGCGAATATTCATTCCCATTTTTCGAAACTTTTGAGGCAAAACGTTTCGAATAAATTGCTAATGAATAGGATGTATTTAAAAATACGTTTTCGGAGGCGCTGGATAATGATTAGTCGGGTTATTAAGCTAAACACCGAACATCAAAAATGTGAAAAGGAAACGGGATAAAGGAAAATGTTTGTAAAAGATATTGATTGAAAGCACCAATTTTGCTGGGATATATTGGATAGCATTTAGTTTTGCCTTCGCGGGAATGTATAATATCCTAGTTCTAGTTATGGTCGATATTTTATAAAGGTATCTGTAAAATTAATCACACTGAATAATCCATAGCAGGAGAGCAAACTTCGTAACTAGTGCGAGCAGATTTCATGCTATCAAAAACTTTGCAGTAGACCAAAGGAAAACACCAATTTTGTTATATATATAGCATAGCATTAAGCCTTCACGGGATTGCATAATACCCTTATTCTGATTATGGTCGATGTTTTATTAAGGTATCCATTAAATTAATCATAAATTGAGTAATCCATAGAAAGATTACAAATTTCTTGTTATAAAAAAACTTTACAGTCAATTAGCAGACAACTGTTTTGTATTTTCATACATTTAACTACTAGCTGAACACCCGTGCTTCGCTACGGAGTACATTTTAGGATAATTACAATGAAAAAAATAAGGAAATTGCTTTTTAGAGGATTTCCTTATAAACAATTTTTTTTGTTTCTACATTGGGCAGAACTACTATTACCAGGCTCTTCCGCGAACTTACGCGTGAGCAAGCTATGTAAAACTGACCGTGGGAGAAACAAAAATCTACGCCAGCGTAATTTAAAGTTTGGTCATGCAACTTTTTTATATATAGGTTTAATTTAATGTTCATAAAACATACTAATTTGAATTAAATTCTTCAAAATTTTACATCTCAATTAGTCTAGTGGTTAAATTTAATCTTTTACTGTATTTTAATATTTTTTGTCAGTTTGTTTCGTTGTTATGCACGTGACTCAAAATCAATTTAAAGTATCACAAAAGGAAAAGAAATCTCGTGATCAGCATTTAATAAATTAAATTCTGAAAATTAACATTTAAAAATTCACCAAAACCCAGAAAATGGAGGTAAAGATTCGAAAAAGATTTCATTTTAAAAGGAATTTTTATGATCCTTCTCGTGATATAAATTTTATTACCCTCAGATTAATATTTTAAATTCAAACATAAAAAAGTTATAACAGCTTACAAATTTAATATAAAAAAATTCTAAGAAGAATCTTTCTTGGAGCAACCCTACACTATAAGAAGAATCGCCATGTAAAATTTCAGGCCTTTATGTCCTGCGGTTTGGTTTATGCGTTATCTGTCAGTCATAGATTAAAATTAGTTTGTGATAATTACTTTTTTTGTACCCTACGATAAGGTCCCCCCCATATGTAGTGCTTAAGTCCTAAAATTCATTTTCCGATTTGGAACATAAAACATAAAGTTTTCAAGTCACAATTTGTAATTTATTTCAAGTCACAATAGAGCATCACTTGAAACTATTTGATTGTTTTAATGCCCCAATAGATTTTTAACAAACTATTTCTGTAAAAAAAGAAAAAAAAAACATGTTGTACAACCTAAAAATTATTTATTAATATAAATTGTTTATAAAAATTATTTATATAAAATTATTATTATTATTTTATGATAATTTTATACAAATAATTATGTATATAAATAACCATTTATATAAAAATTTAATTTTTTCTGGGGGAGGGTTTCAAAACATGCGATATGACGGACATTTTTAAAAATTATTCAGTTGCCTTCTTCCTGTTAACTTACTTTAGTTTTGAAAGCAACAATTAAACAATTTAATGCAAGTATTTGATGATATATCACTTTTTGTTATATTTATCAGTACAGTTGCTAAAAAGTTTCATCAAAGCATCATTATTGAGATAACAAGAACCAATCGCTAGCTCAATAATTTCAAGTCTTCTTTTTAATCCTAGCAATTTTATCAGCATAATTTTTAGCTGTTTTATTGGCAGGAATTATAGTTCTGCATTTTTACTACTCAGGTTGTTTTAAATGCATTTAAAAGAAGCTTAGAAAATATCAAAATCAAAACGAAAATTTCTAAAAGTATAATTACAGAGGAAGTCTAAGCACTGAAATTGAAATGAAAAGTATCTGAAAATAAAAAGTGGCTTAATCGCTCTTTGAAATACACAATTGAAACAAATCCTCTCTAAAACCTTTAGGGGTCAACCCGTTGAGCTGAACTCTTAAGGTTCGAGTGTATTCAGTCCATTTAAAATCGCAACACATAATCTTATACCAAAAAAAATAATACGATTGATTAGATTCAATGGTTAAAGTTATTCAGTGGTTAGAGTATTCAATGGTTAGAGTCACGTCATATCAACGAAATAGACAAAAACATATTTTTCTTTTCTTGCTAATGCGGCAGACGATTGGACATTATCTAAAAAAAATTAAAATACAGTAAAAATATGTTCCTCAAACTGTACTATATTAACTGTACTATATTCTTTAGTACGGGCCGCGGCGGCCTTGTGGTACAGCGCGCTGGTTTTCGGTGCTGAGGGTGCTCAGATCGAATCCTGGGGAAGCGCCACTAAAACGCCTCCGTTTGTGTCGTAACTTCATAGGGGGCCAATTTTGGTCTGCCTATATGGCGCCCCCATAATAAAATGGCCAGAAAAACTGCGGTGAATTATAAGTGAATGTCTTCGCGACAAGTGCCTCCGCATTTAAAAAAAATAAATATTCCTTAGTATGTCCTATTGGATTTAATTTGAATATTTTCTTGTACATTATTTTGTCTATAAAATATCCCTTACGATTTTTTTATAAATGTATTTTTTTACATCAATTATATACATTGATCGTCGTATTTACTGTAAATATATATATATATATATATATATATATATATATATATATATATATATATATATATATATATATATATATATATACATTAATTGCATACATTGACCTTTGTATTTAATTTGAATGTACTCCGTAGCGAAGTGCGGGTTTTAAGCTAGTATTTCATAAGAGGCTATATACTGAAACTTTACCTAACAGCGATGAAACGATATGAAAAACAAAATTGTCTTCATCTAAAACATTTGCTGATGAAGAATCCTTCAAACAAAATTCAAAAAATTTAAAAAGAAAAAGTGAGGAAAATGTAAAGTTTGCTGATGTATTTCGCAACTGATATAAATGAAATTTCATATAGGGATTCGTGAAAATAAAAAAATAGCAAGC
The DNA here is from genome assembly GCA_907164885.2 of Dolomedes plantarius. Classification (NCBI taxonomy): domain Eukaryota; kingdom Metazoa; phylum Arthropoda; class Arachnida; order Araneae; family Dolomedidae; genus Dolomedes; species Dolomedes plantarius. The sequence goes on along the minus strand of OU015495.1, from coordinate 174,264,455 downwards.
ATTTCGGAAAAGGGAGCTGGATAAAATTGCAAAGAAAACTCACTCATTTGTAATATTAGCTAAAGTCGGAGATAGTGGGTGGGGTCTTTGATAATTAACTATCATGCTATGACAGCAGCGTACGCAGAAATTTTCAAAGGGGCGAGGGGGAGTTACTATAAAAGAGTAGTTTTGAGCAATCAGTGCAAAGCTTAAGCCTAATTAAATAATATATGCAATCAGAACCAATGGGGGAGGAGTTAACCCCCATCAACCCCCCTCCTGCGTACGCCACTGAGCTATGATGGGGATAAATCGAAAATTCGAAATCTCCTGACTCTTGAGTGTCGTTCTTCGATGGATTTATTAAATTCTGCAGATAACATTTCACATATTCTCTGACTTTTGGCCAAAAGAAATCGCTTTCTGAATTAGAGAACAAAACCACCGTAATTATACGTAATATTTATGGTGAGTTAAGTGGTATAAATTCATCATAATCAGATACCATAAACAATATATCTATATATATAAAACAGTTCCGTAACTGACTCACTGACTGACATACAACGCACAGAGCAAACCGCTGGACCTAAAGGGCTGAAATTTTGCATGGCGATTCTTCTTATAGTGTAGGGGTGCACTAAGAAAGATTTTTGAAAAATTCTCCTTAGATTTTTTTAAATTAAGTTTTTAAGCCGTTTTTTTAACTTTTTTTACGTTTGCATTTAAAATAATACTTTGAGGGTTATAAAATTTATATCACGAGAAAGATCCTAAAAATTCCTTTAAAATGAAATTTTTTCGAATCTTTACCTCCATTTCCTGATTTTTGGTGAATTTTTAAGGATTAATTTTTAGAATTTAATTTATTAAATGCCGATCACGTGATTTCTTTTTCTGGTACTTTAAATAAATTTATCGTCGCGTGCATAACAACTAAATAAACAAAAAATATTTTTTTTTCCTTGCTAATGCGGCAGACGATTGGACATTATCCAAAAAAATATTAAAATACAGTAAAAGTAATGTTCTACAAACCGATACGATTTCCTCGTATGTAGCGCTTAAGTCCTCAAATTCACTATCCAATTTGACGTCACAACAAAGCATTATTTGACACCATTTGATTGCTTTAATGCCGCAACAGATTTTTAGCAAACCATTTCTGTAAAAAAGAAAAAAATGTTATAATACAGAGTGATCCAAAAGTGGCTATACCAGGAAATTGTGTATTAACTCCATAACTAATTTTTCTACCAACACTGACATTGCAAGCAATAGAGTTCAATTACAGTCAATGCAGAACGTTATGGCAAAACGTTTGAGGAATTTTTCGAGCAGTTTGATGACATTGAATGCCGGGAAGGTTATTTCAAACAAGACGGCTACACCGTTCACACGGTCTCAACCGGTCACACCGAGGTCTCAATGGAACAGGAGAATAAGAAATCAGATTTTGAAGGTAGGGTAATTTCAGAGGGACTTTGGCCTCCATGATCCTCAGACTTGAAGTCGCCCGACTTCTTCTTGTAGGGTTATTTAAAACAGCGGACATATATGTCAACAACCCTCGCACCATTGAGGAACAACTTTCGCATTGAAAGAAACGCCCTTCCAAATGACATGCTGCAACGTGTTTCCTCGAATATGTGTCGTCGCATACGTTTATGTAAACAGGAGCACGAGTGCCTGTTTGAGCATTTATTGTAAACTGGATGTATAGTGAATTAAATGAACTCTAGGCACTGTGACTTACATGATTGTAGTGTCATTAGTTGTCGAGTACTTAAGCATTTCGTAGGTATAGCGACTTTTCGATCACTCTTTATATCCGGAAAAAAAGAGATAATTTAAATAAATATTTAATTTTTTCTGGGGGAGAGTTTCAAAACATGCGATATGACGGAGACTTTTTAAACAATATTCAGTTACCTTCTTCTTGTTAGCTTATTTTAGTTTTGACAGCAACAATTCAACAACTGAATGCCAGTATTTGATGATATCAAAACTTCTTTTTAATCTTTATCAATTCAGTTGTCCAGTGTATAAGCAATAAGCAAACATAAGCAATAAGTAATCATAAGCAATAAGTAATCATAAGCAATAATAAGCATCATAATAAATAAACAGATAAAAATAGACAAATTATGGAAACACTGCTTCTAAAATCTCTCGTCTCTGCTCCTGCAGTATAAATAGTAAGCTGTGTGTAGGTACAAAGAAAGAGAAAGAAAAAAATTCCCTTATGTTTTTAACAGTAATTCGCTAATCTGGAAATTGAAATCACATATAAGAACACTTTTGACAGAAATGGCTTAAATGACGTAGATAAAACTTGGAAAAAAAACTTCAGTGTATTATTTTTCAGTAAAATTACGCATTATAAAATTTATAATGGTAATAAAAGGGATTTCTTTAATGTATTTTGTTGAATTCAACGGAAATGTTTGAACTAAATCTGATGAACGATAGTTTTAATTCCGAGAGAATAATTTTATGAAACGCAAGATATTATTTTGTCGTAGCAGTTTCCGTTGTTTACCATAATTACCCTTAGACTGACGTGTAGTATATCGGTAAAGTGGGGAAGAATTTATATAAAGCTAATTTGCTATGAAAAATTAACGTAAACATATCCCTATGTGCAAAATTTATAAGTACACTGTTGTACTTATAAAATCAATGGGATTGAAACTCAGCCCCAAATTAATATTTTGATTACTTGCAATCTTTCCGATAGAGTGACGAGAAGCAGGCGTTCTTTGTTATTGTTGCCTATTTAACTAATAGTAAGGCAGATGCAACTGACTTGAGGCAACAAAACTTTAAAAATAACAAACTTGAGAACTGCAGGCGTCAAAGTGAAGTTGAGACAGTGAGAAAATTAAACAATATTCGTGAAGAAATTTAACATAAGAGCTTCGTGGTCGGAAACATAGGGTGATAAGTAAATACGTTAAGAAGCTGAGAGACATTTTGAACAATATCTACTACTTATAACGATTTCTCTCGTAAACCCTATGATTAAAATTTAAAACACCCCTTGCCTATCATACTTCGCCAAATGGATGATTGCTAGAGCTCTAGCATTTGTCGACAAGTTGTTCATTTTGAATGCACACCAAAGAGTATAAGTGAAATGTACAACAAAAAGCACTTTCCAAAATGGTGAATATCTTCTCTAAAACCGCGGCCTACTGTATTCGATTCTCGATTTTGCTCTCAACGCCTGAGTTCAATGGTTTGAAAGAAGTAGAACCTGGTAATCACTCAAGCTTACGAGAATACTTCAATAAGGATTGCTACTGAAATAATTATCAACGCGATAGATTATATAATATTATATATATATATATATATATATATATATATATATATATATATACATACACAGTGGAACCTCGATCGAATAATCGTTTTCCTGTATGTGTCGTTTATTTTATCCAGTCGCGAGGATAATAATATTTCATTGGTACACGCATCTATAGTTTTCCAGGATTTATCATTCAGTACAATAGATCCTTTGAAAAACGATAAATGGAAGTTCCAGTGATATTATTAGATATCTACTGTACTATTATTGCACAGATTATACACTATTAGATAAAATTATTTATTATTATTAACGAGCAGTTTTGAAATTTCCTCACATTAAAATATGTATATATAATCTAACAGACAGAATTTTACATAACGTATTGATTCTGTATTTTAAATACTACTCATATCCCGAAAAAAAGTTGACAATAAACTGTAGTAGATGACAAATGCTACAAATGAATAATATCCAACTTGGGTAAAATTACTTTAACATTTTAAAGCAAGAAAAACAGGGAGGCATAAGAACGCACTCATTTTTCTCACAACGCATCAGCAGTTTATAAATATTTTTCTAAAATCAGACTTAAGAAACGTATGAGAAATATAAAGAGACAAAGCCTAGTCATATGTAATGTACCTGTATTCTAAATTAATGAGAAGTTGTTTCCCAAACCAGGCACCTTTCAGATAAACATTATGTTATATCCAGCCCGGTTTCTAGCGAATACGAGGCAGCATGAATAATTATGATTCTCTTACGACTTAAGTTTGTCATTCTCTCACGTAACCATAATATAACTTTTGTCTCCCGCATTCTGAATCAACACAACCTAAATTATGTACGACATCACAAAGTTTTAACTTTACGACAGCGAAATCCAAAAGTCGTTGGATAAATATAAATGGATTTTCTAGCATTTCGAGAGAGACGTGATTTGTGAAGAAATCACATATAATAGAGAGTGCGTATGTGATACAAGTCTTTTATGATAATACGGAAATTTATTTCACATTTTTCACATGTATGATTTTTTTTCTCTGTACGAAACAAAGAAAGCCGATAGCAGAGAACCTTAAATCCTAAGACGAATTTAAAATTGAAAGTTTATTACTGTCATGAATCACCTAATTAATGGGTATCTAATAAACACAACTAATTTAAATTCTTAACTTATCTGCTTTCGATACAAAAATCCTTGAGTGTAAATACGGCAAAGTTCTGTAAAAAAATTGAAGAGGTTTTACAATAGCATTTCCTTGTAAAAATATACAGCACTATAATGTTTCAAAAGAATTATACTCGTACGAAGGGGTATCCTAAAGTAACCGCAATTTGCCGCACGGTGGGCGGAGCATCCATAGTACGCGATTTCACCCGCTAGGGGGGGGCATAATGCTATGCTTCTTGAGCCAGCGTGCTAAGCGTCGTTACTGGGGAAGGTTTTGTTTGGTATTTGTGAATTTTTTCGGGGAAGCTGTTTCTCATCTTTGTCGTTTTCGGTCACGGTAGACTTGCGTAAACAGCGTGTGGCCGTGAAGTTTTGCTAGGGAAAAAGCCAGCAGAAACTGTCCGGATGTAGAAAACAGCTTACGGGGATACTGCTATGGGTAAAACTCAAGTGTACGAGTGGTTTTACCGTTTCAAAGAAGATAAAATGTCGATTGACGACCAACCACGCTCTGGACGTCCTTCAACTAACCCGAACGGATGAAAATATCGAAAACGTTCGCGAAATCTACTTGGAGGAGCTGAGAAGATTGCGCAAGAGTGTCCTGCAGAAAAGACCCGATCTGTGGGAGACGAGCGACTGGCTTTTCCGTCAGAACAATGTTCCGTCTTACACATCCCTCACATTGCGCCAATTTTAATAAGAAACGGTATAACTCCTTTGCCCCACCCTGCCTATTGACCTTTTGTAGCTCCATTTGACTTTTTTATACCCACGGATGAAAAGGGACCTAAAAGGAAAGCGTTTTGTAAACGTGGATGAGGTAAAAGCAGAAACGACGGGGGCGATGTTCAGCATCACAATAGATGAATTTTAAAAACGTTGTGAACAATGGAAGAAAAGACTGGATAATTGTATTAGCTCAAATTGAGAGTACAAGGTGGTCATAAAAAACTTTGCCAATATATGGACCTCTAGTGGTTGTTATATTCTACTAATCAAGGTGAGATTTCAGATATAGTTATTCAGAGGTATGAGCTTGGGATTCTGGGAACGGCAACCAAATGGCGCTCACGGTTAAGGTTACAGGAACAGAAACTCGAAATTTTCGAATGGCAATGCCCACTTTTTCAAGTTATAAAATGCTCAGCGCATGCGAAAACCCCAAAGAGCGTTGGAACGGTACGTGTATCACAAAACACGGACGCGTTGTGCAGGCACAAAAAACAACTCTGCGATCGGCCTGTGATGGCACCCATGTGGAAAATATGTAATCCAAATAAAAGTTTTCTTTTATCCGATCTGTGTTGTCATCAGTGATTGGTGTCTTGCCTCTGTCATATGCAAATTTCCTCCGTGCGTCCCAATCATGTTTTTGTTGACCGTTCGCAGAGCTGTTTTTTGTGCGTGCATAACGCGTCCGTTTTTTCTGATACACGTACCGTTCCAACGCTATGTAGGGTTTTCGCATGGGCTGAGCATTTTGCGACGTGAAAAAGTGGGCATTGCCATTCGAAAATTTCGAGCTTCTGTACCTATAACCGTAACCGTGAGCGCCAATTGGTTGCCGTTCACAGAATCCCGAGCTCATATCTCTAAATAACTATATCTGAAACCTCATCTCGATCGGTTGAAAGGAACAGCCGCTATAAATCCATATGTCGGCGAAGTTTTTTTTATGACCACCCTGCACTGTGAAGGGAATTTAGGACTTTTTAGTAAAAAAAGTTAATAAATAAGAAATTCCAGTTACTTTTGGTACCCCCTCGTGTATGATCCATTTTATTATAATTCTTCATGTTCAAAGAAGGATAAATGCTGCTTAAATACTCCGGCTAATGCAACAAATTAAAATGCCTTTAAACGTTGCTTAAAATGTCTTTCATCCACTTACTTCATTCAGTATTTGATGAAACTGTTTCTTTAACCAATAACAGACACCCTTAATCAGCAGTTCAAAACTTTGGTCCGTCAGCAGTTCATCTATCAGACAGTTTCCAGGAGTCAGCTGGAAATGTGGTGTTTCCTCAACAACAACTTTTTAAACGCTAAACTAACAGGCAATTAGTGAAAAAATCTTCCTCAATTTTTCTTTTAATTCTGCATAATATTTATATTTTCAGTTTCTTTATCTGTAATTCAATTCAACAGAAGCGGTGTCTAATTAGCCTATGTTTGTGTGAAAACGTTACTACTAATGTGAACAGTTTAAAACGAGTTTCGTTGTATTAATAGTAGTCTATGTTTTATTATTTTTCGTCATCCTAAATTTAGGTGACATATAGAGGACCATTTAGAACAGTGGTTCTTAACCGGTCGTCCGTGAGAACCCAAGAAGTAGTCCCTGAAGCCGGCAGTGTAAAACAAAATTGGTTTCATCGTTCCAAAAGAACTACGATTTTAAGAATTTTTTGTTACGAATTTTTTTGTTTGAACTCAAAAACACAGTATTTTTTTTCCTTTTCGAGTAGGAAAAAAATTGAAAAATGGGTCCCGTAAGCTAAAGGTTAAAGCTCTATGGCCATATTTTGCTACGAGAGAGCTAAACGGAACGGTACCTACAATTCAAAGCCAATATCGAACAGATGCCTACGTCATCTGTTACCGAACACTATGTAATCCTAAATGTTCGGCTATCGTACGAATAACACAGCCTTAGACAATTAAAAATATAAAAGCTTTTAAGAAATTTATAATTTCTGCTGTCTATATTATTTTCTGTATTTTTAACATATCCCTTGTTTGAAAGCATGAGCTCTTCAACTTTTCAAATCTCTTGTGATATAAACAACAGCTATTCATTATTGATCATCCTTAGAAACATATTGCTATTTTAAGGTAACAGAGCTTGATGAAATTTTGCTCTTATTCTTGAATTTATTTGCATATTACACGAAATAATACCTTTATCTTATAAATGAGTTTTTACTAATCCCGTTAGTTCTCTAATAGTTAACAGCCTCCACTTTTATAGGTATGATGAGCTTCACCGCCCCCCTTCCCCTTCAAAAATCTCATCCCTGGCGTCTTTGGATGCTTATGGCCCTTTGTTCTGAGGTTATGTCAATTCTATGTAATTGTGCGTGATAGTTTAGATATACAAATTATTCCAGTATTAAACTTAGTCATGCCAAATATGGGCCCCAGTTTCAAGTGAAACAGACTTATCTATCATAACTTGAAACTATCTTACAGGTAATTATTCTCTACACAGCTTTGCACCATATGCGTTATGGCTGTTACTAATAAAGATACTGCCATTTAATTCTTTCATCAGAATATGTTTTGGAAATATATTCAATCGAGTACAGTATCCACTGAGGTGAATCAATGCAGACACTAAAAATTGACTTTAAAAGAAGTGAAAGAATTAAAATACATGACGGCCTTATATGAATAGTGGTCCAACTCCACTTTTTTAAAAAAATGGAGTTAGCCTCACTTTTATGTTCATACAAGTGAGATTCAAATAGTACATGAAATATACAAATTACACGAAATAGTATACGAAAGGTACTATTTCGTGTAATATCATGTTTCATGTTCATTTCTATCTTATTTTTAAACTGGTACACCTCTGGCTTATTTATGCTGCCAACAGAGGGTATTACAAATGAGACTTCAGCGGGCATTTCTCAGCACTCCTTATGGTACATCCACATTCATGCAGAGAATTCTGCAGGAAGTATCCCCCGACTCCTGTCATCACATTAGTCACGGTAACATTAGTCACGGTATTTAGAAACACCCCCCCCCCATTCCCGCCCCCAAGGTCCCTCGAGTTTCTTTGATCTGCTGTCCCCCGACCCCGCTTGACACCATCTGACCCGCGGGACCCCCCCCGACCCGTCTTTGATGCTCTGTCGCAGAGACCGCTCGATTGCAGGATAGGAGCAGAACGCAGTGCCCATAAATCACTGGCTTCCACCGCAGAGCACATTAATGTGAACGCCTTACTAGACTTTAAGGCTCGGTGCACACGAGCGATCCGGTGTCGTTGCGGCACCGCAGTTGCGATCAGGAGTAAATAGAGTTGAACTAACCGACTCACACGGACGTAGACGTCGTCGGTTAGTTCAACTCTATCGTACTCCTCGCAACTGCGGTGCCGCAACGACACCGGATCGCTCGTGTGCACCAAGTCTAAGACTGTGTCTCAAAATGAACAAGAATGGAGTTAGACCACTATTCAAATAAGGCCTTTCATATATTCCTGATTATACAAAAATATTTTAAACGGTTCTGCTCACCTGAAATGTCAACATTAGTTTACGGATTATATTTCTGGGCTAGAACAAATTATTAACGAATGGTTACTACGGAAAACCGTGTGGTACAACAGTTCTGAAACTGCGTAATGTAGACCCACATGTGCCCATCAGGAAATAGCAATGAGTCTGCAAGTGCTAAAGCCTTTCCTCAGTCAGAATCAAATGAAAGTTGGATTACGGAAGTCTCGAAAAAATATCCATGAAATTCAAATTTAGATAAATTCAAAATAGGATGATTTTAGAGAGGTGCCGTGTGTCAGCAGTGATAAAGTAATCCTATAGAGAGACATAACCACTGCCTAATTTTTATTTCCCCGTTTTCCTCGGCACAGAACTTACAGTCACCAACCTGCGAATATAATTCAAAGAAGCTTCACAGGATTTCTTGTTAGTACTGAAATTCCTGGGCTGAACTCTCGATTGTAGAGGTGTGTGACATTGATTGAATGGAAACTTGAAAAGATCATTTAAAGAGAAAACAGAGATAGAAAAGATCAAGGGGAAAAAATAAATATTCATTCGTGAATTCAATACATAAACACACACTTACCTTTTACTACAGTGGGGTATAGTACACTGTAGGATAAGGTTTACTTGATAGAGCTAATAGAAAGTTTAAATATGCATATTTTTTACCATGGCAAGCTAAGTTTTATTATGAGATTATTGGGAAAGTTTTTAAAGTAGTATTTTCTATGATATACTAAACCATGAGGATATAAATTTCCACAGGATGGTACGGGCGTCACATCATTTCCTGGGACGAGCCCTCAAATGTTAAAAGATTTCTGACAGTTCTTGCGTGAAACGAGAGTGGAAAAAATAGAGAACAATAAAGAAATGGTAAAAAACTACGAACACGTTGATCCAAGGGTTCAATAGCTTAATGAATAATGGATAAGATTCAATCACTAATTGTCCTGTGTAAAAAAAAAAATATCAAGTTTTGTGATAGTAACTGAATGATAAAATCAAATACACAACTATATATTTATTGTTCATGAAATTTTTAAGAAATATTTTGTCTCTTAAATGTTGAAATAATTATAAGAGGGATGCCTTTTTTAACCCACCAAATGCTTTTTAAAGCAAAGTTTCTCCGTTTACACGAATTTTAGTAATAATTTTTTCAACGAAGACTGTATTAGTCTTTTTCTTGCTTAGAGTATTTGGGTAGAACTTATCAGTTATTACTTCATAATACAAGGTTTATACAACATCAAACCTCTCTGCAGAAGTCAGAACGACAAATTATTTATAGGCTTGGTATTTAATGAATTGCGTTAATTGTTTTCATACTTACATGATTAAAAATTAGCATTAGTTAAACTTTCACTAATGTGTAATGCCAAAAAAATTACAAATTTCTTTCCTTTTTTTTTAACTTCCTCTTTATACAGACAGCTACCTTACTTTTCATGTAACAGAAATATAAATTTTACATTCCACTGGTAGCAAACAGAAAAAGGAACGTATGAAGTTAAACATATTTCTTCTCAAAAATGTTTGTAGACTTACTAAAAAAAGAGAAATTTTCGTCAAATATTAAACGGAATAGAAGTGTAAAAGACTACAGAACTTTCACTTTGATTTCCCTTAAAACTCACTCTACTACAAATGCAAAATCCTCAGCGTCCGACAGGCATAGCCCGACAAGAGTCAGGCGTTATCCAATAAAACCAATTTTATTTGAAGCGGAAAATAAAATGAAGCAGGGTATAGAGTTCTAAATAAAATTCAATCCAAAATTTATTT
>OU015495.1:174241457-174248957 GCA_907164885.2 Dolomedes plantarius | reverse complement strand
ATTCCAGAGGGCGTGTTTCACAATTTCCTCCCCTCCCCCGCCTTCCCAACTTATAAAAGTACTTGGAACTGATATCATCCTACTTGACTTGATAAATCAAGTGTTTCTGTTTTTTTAATCATAAACTTTTGATAAATAATTCCGGAATTATTGCTCTTAGTTTTCATGACGATTAAATAAATAGTTTTTCATGATGATTTACAATATACGGAAGATTTTTGGATGAGAAAAGTAGAAAGATGCCGGGACTGACACCAAACACTTTCGTCCGTTTTCCAAAACGGGAGGAAGGCAAATATTTTTTATGACGATTTACAATATACGGAAGATTTTTGGATGAGAAAAGTAGAAAGATGCCAGGACTGACACCAAACACTTTCGTCCGTTTTCCAAAACGGGATGAAGGCAAATAGTTTTCATGACGATTTACAATATATGGAAGATTTTTGGATGAGAAAAGTAAAAAGATGCCGGGACTGACACCAAACACTTTCGTCCGTTTTCCAAAACGGGATGAAGGCAAATAGTTTTCATGATGATTTACAATATACGGAAGATTTTTGGATGAGAAAAGTAGAAAGATACCGGGACTGACACCAAACACTTTCGTCCGCTTTCCAAAAACGGATGAAGGCCAGGATCCAGTGGTGCGGAAAAGAATTTACTTCCCACTACAGTCTTTCAAAAATCTTTTAGTAACATTACCCTCTAAAGCAGTGATTCCCAACCTTTTTATAAATGAGTACCATCTGAGGACATTGCAATATCGTGGCGTACCACTGGTATATTATAACTTTTTGAGGGGGGATCAAATACGAGGGATGGAACTTTAATAGTGGCAACACTGTTGTAAAGCCACCACGCAGCAGAACATATGAAAGCAGCTTATACCCCACGTACGTCCCATACCTGCCTTACCTCAGTGCGAATGAGCTCTCCCGATAAACATCACACGCCTGCACAGTGACAGGAGGAACATAGGCATGTTTTAGTTACCGGTCTATCGTACGAAATAATTTGTTGCATCGTACTGGTGGAAGGAAAATACTTGTGCTCACACTGTGGCTGATGTCTTTGCTCTTCGGGGTGGGAAAGTGCTCAACAGTCTCCCATATTCCCCGGACTTAAGTCTCAGTGACTTTGATCTCATCCCCAAGATGAAGGAACCGCTCTGTGGATTCCACCAGAGATTCTGCAGGCTCTAGACCAGTCCATTCGAAGGATCAACAAATCAGGTTCTGCCAACGGCATCCTGAACCTTCAAGGACGTTAGCAATGGGTGCTAAACAGTGCTGGTTACTACTTTGAAGGACTATAAAAGTTTCACCCCTGTATCTCTTCTGTATAATTTGAACATAGTCGCCACTATTAAAGTTCCATCCTATGAAAATTCTATACACATATGAATAAGTTTACAAATGTATTTATGTATAAATAAAACAAAATGCAGAAAATAAATCCATAAAACTAGAAAAAGCCGTTTATACGTAATTGTTATTAACAAATGGCAAATACAATTTCCCAATACTAAAATGTCTTTATCAGGAGGCTTAATGAGAAACTTGCTGTTGCTTATGTTTATTTCTTATGAGAGCTGAGTACCAGCTTCCTTGATGGCCGAATGTCTAGGGCGCTGACAGTCGGTTCAGATTCTGTGGGTTCGAGCCCCACTGTTGGCATGGATGTTTGTAGCCGTTCGAAATTGACTTTAAACTGTGGGTCCCGATCTGATTAGCTTTCGTGTAGCAAAAAGTTGAACGTAGCGCTCCAAACCAAACCAATCCTTCTGCGTACCATCAGTTGGGAACCACTTTTCTAAAGCATTGATGGACATAGCTTGCGTCTACGTGAAGAATGATAGATAACTAATAATCGGTTTTAAAGGCGGATTCGAGGCATTTAAGAAATCTGATTTGAAAATAATTCATTTTCAATAGACTTGAGAATGTAACATGAATAAAACGATTCAAAGACATAAAAAAATTTTCACTAAACATGTGATTCCTCATGAATCATGAACGATCACAGTAACGCTCAATGATCTTTAAAAAAAGGCAAATCGTTTCCATTTAACTCTCATTTTGAGCAATGTGAAGAATCTCGAAGAAAGATTATTAATAGCTCTATGGGCAATAGCGTTACGCCTCCAGACAACATTCGACTTACAGCTTGAGATGATAGTTTGATCTGTGTAAATGATAAATAGACAGATCGTACTATTCAAAGTTTCCTTTGTTTTTTGGAGCCTAGAAAAGTGCAGCAGTCCGCTAGAAAACGGAGTCATTGTGTGAAACAGGATAGGAGAGTTTCAAAAGAGTCATGACAACCTTATGATGGTATTCTGTTGGTGCCTATTCAAAATATTGATATTTCATGTATTGATTTAGTACAGTAACTTGACATAAAGGATTTTTGTAACTGATAAATGATTCAGTAGACAGTTTTATCCGATGTTGAGTATTATTACACCAGCCCAGGGTACGATTTAGAAAATTCTTGATTATAGGCATAACTTGGGATGGGGGCCCCCTAACACTGATATGGGCGTAAAAATTCCAAAATTGACACACAAAAAAAAATAATCATGAATAATTGTGAAAGTACCATTTTACCAAGAATTGGCTATTTGAAGCGCAGAAGCCTAGAACATTATCAAATAACATAACGAAAAGAAATACAACATATTAACTTCATCATTAAAACACCAATGCAATGCAACCAGAAAAACGTATTAATCCCTTATATACACTATAACATGTATATGACGAACTATACATATAACTATACATATGATGAACCAATCAATCAAATTTGAAATGATATATATAAAAAATTGCTATTAAAAAAGATAAAATTTAAAAAAATGAATTGGGAATTTTAGAAATATTATTTTAGGACTTATTTTAGAAATGATTTTTGCTCATAATACAAAAACCAACTCGAAATTGCTTCAAATGAAAGAAAATCTTTGGGATCTCTCAATATATATATATAAAACAGTTCCGTAACTGACTCACTGACATACAACGCACAGACCAAACCGCTGGACCTAGAGGGCTGACATTTTGCATGGCGATTCTTCTTATGGTGTAGGGGTGCACTAAGAAAGATTTTTGAAAAATTCTTCTTAGATTTTTTTAAATTAAATTTTTAAGCTGTTTTTGTAACTTTTTTCAAGTTTACTTTTAAAATAATAATCTGAGGGTTATAAAATTTATATCACGAGAAAGATCATAAAATTCCTTTAAAATGAAATCTTTTTCGAACCTTTACCTCGGTTTTCTGATTTTTGGTGAATTTTTAAAGATTTATTTTTAGAATTTAATTTATTAAATACCGATCACGTTATTTCTTTTTCTGGTACTTTAAATAAATTTATCGTCACGTGCATAACAACTAAATACACAAAAAAAGTATTCTTTTTCTTTCTAATGCAGCAGACGATTGGATATTATCCAAAAAAAAATAAATATCCCTTACGATTTTTTTATAAATATATATATATATATATATATATATATATATATATATATATATTGCATTAATTGCATACAGTGATCATCGTATTTATTATAAATATATATATTTATTTTTTTGGCATTAATTGCATACATTGACCGTATTTAATTTGAATGTACTCCGTAGCGAAGCGCGGGTTTTCAGCTAGTTCGATATAAGTTGCTGGATGAGAGGAGACACCAAGTTGATTGTGAGGATATACCGCGATTTTAATCAGACATTGTATATTTTTTAGCCATCGACGAACGTATGCAGTTCAACGTAATGGAATCTTGTGGTGTTTCTATTTCCGCTCATTACATTTACTTACTACCGTTGCAATACTGTCAAGTCATTAGATTAAACTGCTTAGTAAATATGAAAAGTGGAACATCAGTGATCAACGCAGCGTGTGTTCGTGATCTGGAATTATGTGAAAATCTGGAAGATAAACTTCATTTAATCAAACTCTCTTCTAGTTATGAGAAATAGTCACATGCTAACACTAGCAAGAAGAACACACTAAAAAATACCATTAACTGAAGAAAAAAACTCGCGGTATAGCTAATTGCTTAAAGAAGCCAATCTGATGAGGATATTAATTTTAGTCAACTTTAATACAGACTTCTACGTAATCAAATTTTATCATAATGCCCGAAAGAATTCATAATATTCAGCGAAAAGTAAGAGAGGCACGCATGCATATTAAATTTCCTCTCTTTCAAGGGTCCAGTACGAAACTATAATCAGTTTCACGGACAATGTTACAATGTTGAATAGAACCATTCCCAACAGAAATTCCTCGAAAAGTTTTCCAAAATCATCTTAAGATGGAACCTCGTTTATAAGCTATTTCAACACAATGCATACTTCCATTTAGCATGAATGCAATATGCAATAAAGGAGAAAAGATTTCAATGGGAAAGGAATTAGAAACGAAATAATTAGACGTAAATCCAGTACCATGTAAAATTGAAACCGGATTTCGTCGAAATTAAATATTAAAACTCAAATTACCTGCTTTAATATCACCGTTCTTTCTTCGTTATTTTGAACCCATCATCTATTCAAAGCAATTTCGTTGTGGTTATAAGCCTTTAAAGTGAAGTATTTTGAAAAGAGACGGAATTTATAATTTAAATTTGAAGCATGTCTATTTATAAATATTTAATTGTCGGTATTGTTTCAGTAGAACAACATCTATTAAACGATGCCTCGGGAATTAAAAATCATATAGCTTCTTCTTACTTTATAAAGACGCATTTGGGAATTTAAATATTTCTTTACGAGAAAACATTTCTTTCTCTCTCTCTTTAGAAATGAATATATATATATATGCAGTGGAATCTCGATCTATCGTTTTTCAAGGGACCGGTTGCAATGAACAATAAATGCGGGAAAACAATAGATGTGGAAACATAACAAAGCAATATGATCGTTGGGACTGGATAAAATGAACGACACATACGGAAAAACGATCGATCGAGATTCCACTGTGTGTATATATATATATATCAAACTCAAAGAATGTATATAAATTATTTTAATGAAATACTTCTAAATTTATATGTTATACTCTAAAGGGAGGAATATCTTTGTACTGGTAAACAAAGTTTCTTTAAAACATATTCAATGTTTGTTTCATATCTTCAATAGAATAAATGAAAATAAATTGCTATTTACTCTTACTAAGTTACTTTTTTCAAAGCTTTATTAGTGCATTTATAAATGCCATTATTGTTATAAGCTTCATAAACGATTTTCTGTACAATTTACAACAGTTTATTTTTATTACCGCAGCCGATTTTTTCTTAGGCACTTGTCCTGAGAACAACTGGCCATCCACATCATGAATTTTTAGCGAAAACACTGTATAAGTGGACCAACACTGCTCCCTATGAGATGACAGAACAGGAAAGGCCGTAGATTCGATCCCAAGCCCGCTTTGGAGACGCCCGTGGCGCTGTAATAGTCATTCTTAACGGGTGGTCCGCTGACCACAAGTGGTCCAGGAAGTGGTCCGAGAAGTTAGCTGTCAGAAAAAATAATGGGTGTTATCGTTTCAAAAGAACCGTATATTTAACAATTCAATTAGATTGGGAACAAATTATTTGCATTTGTTCGCATAGCTTTGAGTAATGGGTTTTTTTTTTCCCAATGTGGAGGCCCTTGTCGTCAAACATTCGCCTATAATACGCCGCAATTTTACTGTCCATTTTATTGTGGGGGCACCATATAGGCGGACAGCATTACCCCCTATGAAGGGACGACACGAACGGAGGCATTATTCGTGGCGCGACGCCAGGATTGGATCCGAGCACCCTCAGCACCGAAAACCAGCGCGCTGTACCACTGGGCTGCCACAAGCCCACTTTGAGTAATGTTAAGCCAAGAATTTTGCAGATAAGAAAGCAAATGCAAGCCCAAAACTTTCGTTAATTTTTAAGCTTTAAGCTTTTGCTCTTAAGTTTACGTTTGCGTTAAATTTGCTGCTCAGTTTATTTGTGATTGTTTATCAAAGTTGTTTATCACAAACAATTTGATTATGGGAGAATTTTTGCCTTTAAAAGGTTTGGTTGACAGATGGTTTCCGGCTATTTTTCTTTTCACAAGTAGTCTCTGATCAATAAATATTAAGAACCAATGGACAATACAATTTGAGCGGTCCACAGTTAAATTTCCCAAAAAGTTACTATGATTCGCCTGCTGGAGCAAGGAGCTTCCAACCGGCAATTCATCTATGCAGATGTCTCATTTTTTTACCATGTTTTTATTAACTCGCTTTCTTGTTTGTTTGTTTGCATTTGTGTGTGTTTGCCCGGTACAAATCTTGCAATCGATTTTTCTTCCCGAACTTCCCGACTTGCTAGACATTTGAAACTTTGAGAATAGCTCAGAACACGACGACAGTGCCTTATTTTAATACATTAAGCCATCTTTAAGCAGATTTGAATCCATTTTAAGTTAATTTTGTTTTGTAGACTGGTGCAGCCATCTATCGGGGACAGGAACGAAAAGTTAAACGCAAGTTAATTTCCAATTAACTCCATTTTCTTTCCGGTTGATGGGATAATTCATCAAAAAAAATTTTAAAAAGTATTTATTAATACATAGAATTGTCAAGTTTATATGATTCAACAGAAAATTTAAAACATGGTATATTAAAAGTTCTTTTTATCTTGTAATTAATAATGTCGTTCCTCTACTCTCTCTCTTTCCTACCTTTCATTAAGCAAGAAAAAACATGATGTCGACCTAATGTACTTTAATTATTTTTTTTCATTATTTCTAATGATGCTGATTTTTTTCAGCAGTTAATATTTCCGGTATGTTTGCATTACGAATTTTTTACGAATTTTTTCGAGCACGCCTTTCAAAATAGAATTTCCAAGCTTTTGTACCTACTACGGATGCTCCAATCTGTAGGTGGAGCATCATACAGTTTTGCTATTCTGGCTTTGCGTGGAATTGCTTACTAAAATTTAACGTGATCGTTAAACGAGTTTTTTTTCTTAGTAAATTTAGAGCATTTAATATCCTAACAGTTACATCTTGCTGAGAATCTACAAAGCATAAAAAGAGCGTTCAAGTTGTTTTTAATTCATACCTATCAATGAAAAATCAAAGATTAATCACATGTTTAAAGTCCCTTGTCTACCCTATAGGTGTTAAAAACCATAACAGCAAATATATGTGTAAAACTTAAATGGAAGTAGCTGTGTTTGTAGATACACTAGCCGGGCTTTCGTATCACTTGACACTGGAATCACAGTTCACTTGAATTTAAATCTTTTATCACTTTTAATTGCCAAAAAATCCCCAAAATATCAGACGATCTATTTATTAAAAAGTCTATTTATTAAATGATCTATTATTAAATGAAGATGTGAAGAATGATTTTATGAAGATCTATTTATTAAATGATCTATTTATTAAAAAGTTTGAATTAAAAGTATGAAAAATAGAAATATAATTAAAAATTAGACATACGATGAAACATTT